>JAVHMZ010052176.1:0-11821 GCA_034782995.1 Amazona versicolor | reverse complement strand
ATGCTGGAGCGCCATGGCCTTCGCGCGTGGACCGCGCCCGATGGAGAATCCGCGCTGCGCCAGGTGGAAGCCCAGCAATTAGACGTGATTTTGCTGGATCTCATGATGCCCGGCATGAACGGGTATGAGGTTCTGGATCGCATCAAGGCCGATCCGCATCATCGTTCGATTCCGGTGATCATGCTGTCCGCGCTGGATGAGACCTCACGGGTGATCCAATGCTTGGAGCGTGGGGCCGAGGATTACGTCGTTAAGCCTTTCGATCCGGTATTGCTGCTGGCCAGACTGCGTTCCTCACTGGAGCGGAGCCGCCTGCGGATGGCCGAGGCAGTGCGCGTACGCGAACTGCAGGCGGCTTACGAGAAGCTGCGCGATAACGAACAGCGGCTGCAGGAAAGCGAGGAGCGCCTTCGGCTGGCAACCGAAGCGGCGGACGTAGGTATCTGGTATTACTACTCTCGCCAGAACACCGTGCTGATGACGCCGGTAGCGAAGCGCCTCTTCGGTCTGGCCGGCGACGGTCGGCCGCTTTCCTATGAACAGCTCCGCAATCATATCCACCCCGGTGACCGGACCGGGGCCGATGCGGCGATCATGCGCGCCGTCAAGAACGAGGCGGAGTACGAATTCGAATTCCGCGTGGTGTGGCCCGATCATTCCGTGCGCTGGGTTTCGTCGCGGGGAACCGCGCAATGTTATGGCGCGGAAAAGGAAATCCGTTTAGCCGGCGTGATGTTGAATATCACCCGCCGGAAACAGGCCGAAGAGGCCCTGATCCAGGCGCATAAGCTGGAGAGCATCGGGCTGCTGGCGGGCGGGATCGCGCATGATTTTAACAACCTGCTGACCGGGATTATCGGAAGCGCGAGTTTCGTGATGGACAACATGCCGGGCAACGATCCGAACGCCGAGATGATGCGCAACGTCATCAATGCGGGCGAGCGCGCCGCCGATCTGACGCGCCAGTTGCTCGCCTATTCGGGCAAGGGCAAATTCAGCGTGCATCGTCTGGACCTGTCGAAGCTCGTCAATGAGATTGCGGTCCTGCTGCGGACCTCGATCTCGCGCGCGGTCACGCTGGAACGCAACCTGGAAGACGATCTGCCGAAGATCGAGGGCGACGCCACGCAGATCCAGCAGATCATCATGAACCTCGTGATTAACGGCTCAGAGGCGATTACCGGAGAAGGAATCGTACGCCTGAGAACGGGCATTGCCACGTTGGGTACAAGCGGCCGGGAAGCCTTCATCCTCGGGGAGGACGTGCCGCCGGGCGATTACATCTATCTGGAGGTGTCCGATACCGGGTCAGGGATGGATCAGGAGATCCTCGGTAAGATCTTCGAACCCTTCTTCACGACCAAGTTCACGGGACGGGGTATGGGGCTGGCGGCCGTGTTCGGGATCGTTCGGGGCCATGAAGGCGCGCTGGAGGTGAAGACCGCGCCGGGGGCCGGGAGCGTGTTCCGTGTCTACTTCCCGCCCGCGCCCGGACAGGCTATTCGCAAACAGTCGCGGGTCTCGAAGATTCTCTTTGTGGACGATGAGCCGGTGGTCCGGCTGCTGGGAAAGACAACGCTGGAGCGGGCCGGATATTCGGTCATCTCCGCGTCCACCGGCGAGGAAGCTTTCCGCGCTCTACAGGAGCACCGGGACGAGATCGCGCTCGTGGTTCTCGATCTCACCATGCCCGGCTGGACGGGCTTCGACACGCTGCCGCGGCTGAGGCAGGTGAATCCGAATCTGCAAATGATCCTATCGAGCGGTTTTAGCGAAGACGAGTTGCGTGCGCGCTTCCCCGGCGAGCCGATCGGCACGTTGCTGGAGAAGCCCTATAGCGCGGCCACGCTGGTCGCGCGCGTGAAAGAGCTGTTAGATCAGGGAACCGAGTAGCCGTTCTTTTCGAAGAGCTCGCGGGCCTGCGCGCCCAGAATGAACGCGACCGCTTTGCGCGCGGCTTGCGGCTGAGACGTCCGGTTCAGGATACAGAGCGATTGCACGATCGGCTTGTGAAGATCGGCCGGAATCAATGGCGCATGGGGATTCTTCGCCGCCACCAGGGAGAAGGCGGTAAGAGCCACGTCGGCGTTGCCCGTGTCCGCGAACGTCAGCGCCGCCGCGATGTTCTGCGAGTAGACGACTTTGGGTTTGATCTGATCCCACAGATGGCTGGCCGTGAGCGCTTCCACCGACGCGTGGCCGTAAGGCGCCAGATCGGGATTGGCGATGGCAATCACTTTCACATCCGCTCGCGCGAGGTCTTTCAATTCACGGATCTCCGGCCGTTTCGGGGCCCAGATGACAACGCGGCCATGGGCGTATTCCCGGGGCGTGTCGGACAGCGACTCGCCCGCCAGCGTGGCTGGATGCTCATTGTCCGCGGCCAGGAAAAGATCGAAGGGCGCTCCCGCTTCGATCTGTTTGGTGAGTTGAGCGGTGGAGCCGAAGCTCGGGACCAGATGGACGCCGGTGGCCTTAAGTTCCGCTCCCGCTAACTGGTCGAAGACCGTGGATAGATTCGCGGCCGCCGCGACATTCAGCTCCGCGGGCGGCGGGGCTGCCGAGAAAACGCCCGGTCCGCAAGCGGAAAGCAGAACGGCTACAACACTCGATGGGATGGCTGTAAAAGCGCGCATAGTTTATTCCTGGCGGATCACGATTTTTCCGAAGTGCGCCGCGCTTTCCATATATTGCAAGGCCGCGCCGATCTCACTCATTCCGAAAACCCGATCAATCACAGGTTTCAGATGATGCTGCGAGATTGCCCGGTTCATGGATTCGAACATCTCGCGCGAGCCGACATAGATGCCATGGATCTGAATGGATTTCTGCAGGATCAGGGCGACCGCAATCTCGCTCGCCACGCCGCTCAACACGCCGATGGTGTCGATGTGACCGCCTACCCGGACGCAGTGCATGGATTGTTGGAACGTGCCGGAGCCGCCGACCTCGACCACATGATCGACACCTTTTCCCGCGGTCAGTTCTTTCACGCGCTTCGCCCACTGCGGCGTTTCGCGGTAGTTGATGCGTTCCGAGGCTCCCATTTTCACGGCCCGCTCCAGCTTTTCATCGCTGCTCGAGGTGACGATCGCGCGAGCTCCCGCAAGCCGCGCGAATTCGAGCGCGAAGAGGGAAACTCCGCCGGTTCCTTGAATCAAAACCGTCTCGCCAGCGCGCACGCGGCTCTGCACCATGAGCGCGTTCCACGCGGTCACTGCGGCGCAAGGCAGGGTAGCCGCTTCTTCGTAGGTGAGTTGTTCCGGGATCGAGACCAGCCCGTTCTCGTGAAGCACCACGTATTCGCTCAGCATGCCGTCGATGGCGCCGCCTAGCGCCGACGCACCGTGCGTTTCATTGATTTCTCCAGCGAGCCATGTCTGCATGAAGATGCCGGCCACGCGATCGCCCTTCTGGAAACGCGTGACGCCGGACCCGGTTTCCACCACTTCGCCCGCGCCGTCTGAGAGCGGAATGCGCGGCAGTTTCATCTTCGGATCGTAGAGACCTTGCGCGACGCGCAGATCGCGAAAGTTGAGCGAGTTGGCATGTACGCGAACGAGCACCTGTTGCGGACCCGCTGTGGGAATCTCTCGCTCGCGAATCGTGGGGGCATCGAGGCCGAAGCGCGGAAGTTCGACGTATTTCACAGGGCCTCTCTCACAGTTCGGCTTCCAGAGTCTTGCGCACGGTGACGATTTGTCCGAGGTGATAGCTGTTGTGATCGCACAGCACGAGCGCTTCGCGCAGCAGCGTCTGCTCCTCGGGCGCATGCGGCAGCGGAGCCAGCAGGTCATTGTTAGCATCCGCAATCAGATCGGAAAACGCGCGTTGATCGTTGCGAAACGCCGCCAGGCTTTCCTCCCACGCCGCGGAGCTGGCGGGTGCTTCGGAGTCCGGCCAATATTCTTCCGGCCATTTGGGAGAGGGATGCCGGGCGTCGCGGCTGAACTCCAGAATGTCCCGTTGCGCGATCCGCAGGTGCTCCACCAATTGCCAGATGGTATGCGGCGAACCGGCCGGCTTGCGCGCGCGATCGGATTCCTTGAGATCTTTGAGAGCGGTTTCGAAACCGAGATGAGCGTTACGCCCGCGCAGCAGATCGAGCACGTGGGCGCGCAAGCTCGATTGCGCGTCCTTTATAGAAGGGGACATGCCGCGATTGTACGCGATCCTGATTCTATGTAATGCGGGGCCGGGTCTGGAGCGCGCGGCGAAGCGCGGCCAGCGTCGCTTCCCGTTCGGTCCCGGTAAGCGTCAGGCGCGGCGGGCGAACGCGCTCATTCCCCATTCCCGCCTCCTGCTGCGCCAGCTTAATCAACTGCACGAACTTCGGCACGGTATCCATCCGCAGCAGGGGAAGGAACCATTTGTAGAGATCGAATGCGGCTTGGCGATCGGGGGAGGCCGCGAGCCGGAAGAGTTCGACAGACTCGCGCGGGAATGCGTTCACCAGACCTGCGATCCAGCACTGCGCGCCGGCCTGAACGGCTTCCACGATCACATCGTCCACGCCGCAGCAGATCTGAATGCGGTCGCCGGCTAAGGCCCGCAGAGCGGCCACGCGCCGGACATCCGCGCTCGATTCCTTGATGGCGTGAAGATTCTCGTGAGCATCCAAGAGTTCGCAGACATGTTCGGGAAGAAAGTCCGTCCGGTACGCGATGGGATTGTTGTAGAGCATGCAGGAGAGCGGCGTGCAGCGGATCACGGCGGCTACGTGAGCCTGCATCTCGCGCCAGTCACCCACGTAGACGTAGGGCGGCAGAACCATCAATCCGGCGCAGCCTGTTGATTGCGCCATACGCGCGAGCGAAACGGCTTCGTCGGTGCTCAGCGCTGAAATGCCCGCCACTACGGGAACGCGATCGCCCACGGCTTTGACCACGGTTGCCAACACCTGTTGCTTGTCTTCAAAGGTGAGGGTTGCGCCTTCGCCCAGCGAGCCGAGCGGCACGATACCCGTACATCCGCTGTCGGCGAGCCATCGGCAGTGGGTGGCGAAGAAATCGTGATCGACTGAAAAATCCTCGTGAAAAGGTGTTGTAATCGCGGGCATTACGCCGCGCCACTGCATACTTCGCGTCATGACTTATGTTTTTCGCTCCAGTCGGTAGGGTTCCACCGGAATCGCGCTCGGGCGTTGCAGAATCAGATCGACCAGAATGCGCGCGGTGGCGAGCGCGGTGGTCGTGCCGAGGCCCTCATGGCCGGCCGCGGCGAACACATTCTGGAAACCGGGAATCCGGCCGATCAGCGGATTCTTATCGGCGGTTGCGCCGCGGAATCCAGTCCAGGCGTCAACGCGGGAGAGATTCGCGAGGCCGGGCATATACTCGGCGGCCCGCGCCAGCATCGCGCTCACGATATGTTCCTCCACTTCGGCGGATGCGGTGTCGAACTGGCGGGAAGAACCGATCACGATCTGTCCGTTGCGCCGCGGCTGCACGTTGAATGCGACCGAATCGGCCGTGCTGGCATGCGCGCTCTTGAGGTAGCCGAGTTCCAGCACCTGGTGGCGCACCAAGCCGGGGTAACGGTCCGTCATGACTAAGTGACCTTTGCGGGGCCGAATGGCGATGGGGATCTCGGGTGTAAGTTGAGCCGCATGTATGCCCGCGGCATTGATCACAAACTCCGCACTTACGTTGGTTCCATCAGAGAGTGAAACAACGTTGTCAGTGAGCCGGACAGCGGAACCGATCTGTAGCGAAATTTTGGGATGGGTCAGGAGATAACGGGTCGCGCAGGGCGGCTTCATCACCGCGTCTTCTTTGACGAGGAATCCACCGGCGAGGCCGTCCCTCAAAGCCGGCTCCGCCTCCTGTAATTGCCGCGGATCGAGAATCTCGGTGGCGATTCCCCTTGCGCAGTACGAGCTGCTCTTCCGAACGGCTTCGGACATCTCTTCCGCATCGGCAGCCACCCAGACCGTTCCGATGGGCGCATACTCGCAATCGGCTGGAAGCTCTGGGGCGAGTTCCCTCCAGAGTTGAGTTCCCCAGCGAGTGAGCGCGAACTGCGCCTCGGAATCGTCCATCACCACGACGTGGCCCATTCCCGCGCTGGTGGTTCCGGCGGCCGGTGCGTCTTGCTCGACGACGACCACACGCAGGCCCGCGCGGGCCGCTTCGAAGGCGCATGCCGCCCCGACTACGCCGGCGCCCACAATAGCGACATCGAAACTCAACGCCGGATTCCCCAGCAAAACGGATCGCGCTCATCCAGGATCAGATTGGCCTCCCCCGTTACGAACGCGGAACCTTTGATGAACGGGTGAATGACATTGTCCCGCACGGCGACACGGCCTTCGAAGACGCTGCCGATCATACTCTCCTGAAGTAGAGTCTCGCCGGGTTGCAGTTTGCCATCGGCGAATAAACACGCCAGCTTGGCGCTGGTGCCGGTGCCGCACGGAGAACGGTCGTACGCTTTACCGGGACAGAGAACGAAGTTGCGGCCGCTTTCGTCGAACAGCTCGATGTGATCGATCTCCTGACCCTGCGCGCCCGCAACGCCGGCCTGTTGCAAAGCTTCGCGAATACGCGAGGTGTAATCCGTCAGAGCGTCTACGTGGGCCAAGCCGATCGGAAGGGAGCTGCCACGCACCAGGAAAAACCAGTTGCCGCCCCACGCGACATCGCCGGTGACCGTGCCGATGCCGGGAACGTTGACTTGAACGTCTTTGGCATGGCGGTAACTGGGAACGTTCGCGACCGTTACTTCGCCCGTCTCGTGCAGTTCCGCGCCTACGATGCCGACCGGCGTTTCGATCCGATGGTGTCCGGCCTCAAGCCTTTTGAGATACGACAGCGTGGCGACTAATCCGATAGTTCCATGGCCGCACATGCCGAGATAGCCGACGTTGTTGAAGAAGATCACGCCCGCCGCGCAAGCCGGGTCCGCCGGTTCGCAAAGCAGCGCTCCGACCATGGCGTCCGACCCGCGCGGTTCATTGACGATGGCGGACCGGAACCGATCGAAACGCGCGCGGAACAGAGCGAGCCGATCCGGCAGGGGACCGTTGCCGAGATCGGGACCACCGGAGACGACCAGACGTGTGGGCTCGCCGCCTGTGTGCGAGTCGATGATATGGATTTTCAGGCTTCCCATTGCACACTGGCGTTCTATTTCACGGTATTCTATACTGGTTACTTAGGTCCAGAGGCCCGGAGGAACATTCTTCGTTCGAGCCGCAACCCCATGAGGTTTATATGTACGCGATAGTTGAGACGGGCGGAAAGCAGTTCCGCGTCGCCCCT
The DNA here is from genome assembly GCA_034782995.1 of Amazona versicolor. Classification (NCBI taxonomy): domain Eukaryota; kingdom Metazoa; phylum Chordata; class Aves; order Psittaciformes; family Psittacidae; genus Amazona; species Amazona versicolor. The sequence continues at coordinate 4,559 of JAVHMZ010052176.1, read as the reverse complement.
GGTGACACGTTGCGCATCCCCACCATTCCGGGCGATATCGGCTCGGAAGTGACGCTTGGCCGGGTGCTGGCCGTGTCGGCCAATCAAGGTGAAATTTCCGCTGGAGAGGCTGTTGCCCATGCTCAGGTGAAAGCCACCATTGCCGGGAATGATCGTGGCAAGAAGATTCTGGTCTTCAAGTTCAAGCGCAAGAAGCAGTACAAGCGCACCCAGGGTCATCGTCAGAATTACACCGAAGTGAAGATCGGCGACATCGTCGTTTAGGTCCTTGTTATGGCACATAAGAAAGGTTTAGGAAGTTCCAAGAACGGCCGCGATTCGAATGCGCAGCGGCTGGGTGTGAAGGTATTCGGCGGTCAATTGGTACCCGGCGGCTCCATCATCGTGCGGCAGCGCGGCACGGCGCTCAAGCCCGGAACGAACGTCGGCTGGGGTAAGGACGACACGCTGTTCGCGAAGATCACCGGCATCGTCGAGTTCCGCGATCGCGGGCGCATGGGGAAGTTCGTCAACGTGAAGGCGGTCGAGCTGGTGGAAGACTCCGCCGGCGCGCCAGCCTCCGTTTAGTTTTTTCCGAACCCATCATCATCTTTGGGGCAAGCGGCGCCGAGCCTGGCGGTGTCGGGCCGCTTGCCCTTTTTTCCGCACTCATGTTTATTGACGAAGCGCGCATCCTGGTGAAGGCCGGCGACGGCGGAAACGGCTGCATGGCTTTTCGCCGGGAGAAGTTTGTCCCCCGCGGAGGGCCGTCCGGCGGCGATGGCGGACGCGGCGGCGATATCTTCATGCGCTCCACCGTCCATGACAACACGCTGCTGCGATACCGCTTTAATCCCGAACATAAGGCGGGGCGTGGCAGACATGGCGAAGGCAGCGATTGTCACGGGAAACAGGGCAAATCGATCGAATTGACCGTGCCGGTTGGGACCGTCGTCTATGACCAGGATACGGGTCAGGTGCTGTTCGATTTCTCGCAGCCCGAGCAGATCTTTCGCGTGGCGCGGGGCGGACGCGGGGGCCGGGGAAACGCGCGCTTCGCGACTCCGACGCACCAGACTCCCACCGAGCACGAAGAGGGTAAGCCGGGCGAAGAGAAGCACCTCCGGCTCGAATTGAAGCTGCTGGCGGATGTGGGGCTGGTCGGCTTTCCGAACGCGGGCAAGAGCACTCTGATCTCGCGCATCTCGGCGGCGCGGCCCAAAATCGCCGATTATCCTTTCACTACGCTCGAGCCGAATCTCGGAGTCGTCAAGATGGACGATTACCGCAGTTACGTGGTCGCCGACATTCCAGGCATCATCGAAGGCGCGCATGAAGGGCACGGGCTCGGGATTCAATTCCTGCGGCATATCGAGCGCACGCGCCTCTTGGTGCATCTGGTCGATATGTCGGAGACAGGCCGGAATCCGCTGGAGGATTTCGAAGTGCTGATGCGTGAGCTGGCCGCGTTCAGTGAAGACCTGGCCGCGCGTCCGATGATGCTGGTGGCGAGCAAGATGGATGCGGCGGCGTCGATGGAACATGTAGACGCGTTGCGAGCCATCGCGGCCGAACGGGACATGCGGTTCTTCGCCATATCGAGCGCGACCGGGCAAGGGATTGAGGAGTTGAAATACGCGATGGCTGCGGCCGTGCTCGTGCCGCTCGCGCAAAACGCCTGACCTATTCGGGCTGTAGAACCTGTTCCAGCAGTTCGGAGAACTCGATCGCGCGGTGGTGCACTTGGTTGGTGATGGCTTCGAGTGCGCGCATCCTATCCGCGAGATGAAGGCAGGCAAGGACGGCCACTCGCGCGGCGTCGCTTGAACCCGATCGCTCCGCGATGGAGTGCATCAATTCATTCACTTCATGCGCTACGCCGACGACCTCGGAAGGATCGCCCTGCGCGGTCAGGGTGTAGCTCTGGTTGAAGATCGTGACTTTGACCGGCTTGCGCGTGTCAGGCTTCGAGTCCATCGCGGACACCTGGCTACAAGCTTAACTGATCGATGTGTCCGAGGAGCTTTTCGATACGGCCGCGCACTTGCGTGCGTTCTTCGCGCATTGCGGCGATCTCGCGCCGGAGCCGTTCCGCCTCTGAATGCGATTCGGCGAGCTCCCGGCTCAAGCCGTCGCGTTCCTTGCGGAGGCTTGCCACCAGCACCACAGCTTTCTGGATGCGTTCTTCCAGGCCGGAGAGCGCGTCGATTTCGGAGTCTAATAACGTGTGTTCAGCCATTGCGGAAAAGAGCTACGCGGGTTGCGATGCAGGCGCGGGAACGGCGGCCAATGCGGCCTTAGCTTGCTCGACCAGAACGGTGAATGCCGGCTGATCGGCATAGGCGATTTCGGACAACACCTTACGATCGAGTTCCACGCCGGCCAGTTTCATTCCATGCATGAACTTGCTGTAGCTGAGACCCGCGGCTTTGGATGCCGCGCCGATGCGGACGATCCAGAGCGACCGGAAATCGCGCTTCTTGCGCTTGCGGCCGGTGTAGGCAAACTTCAGCGCGCGCTCCACCGCTTCCTGCGCGGACCGATGCAGCTTGCTCTTGGTTAAGAAATATCCGGAAGCCAGTTCCAGCGTTTTGTGGCGCGAGGCTCTGCGCTTGGTACCACGTTTGACTCTAGGCACGTTTTCTTCTCCTGTTGATTATCGATGCGGTGAAACGGGCACGTGCGGTGGCACCGTTCACACGAGGAATTTTAAACTGCTTGGGGAAGCAGCTCTAGTAGGGGATCATCCGCTTCAACTTGGCCTGATCCGCTTGCGCCGCGATAACTTCCGTCTGCAGGCGATTCTTTCGCTTCCGGGCCTTGTGTGTAAGCTGATGCCGCGAAAATGCATGACTGCGCACGACTTGGCCGGTCCCGGTCTTCCGGAACCGTTTGGCCGCACCTTTATGGGTCTTGAGTTTGGGCATTGCCTGACCTGCCTGAATGAATTGATCTGCGATCGTGCGCCTGACGCCGAAATCCGGCGAAAGCCACTCAACCCACAAGTTCCGATCTTACCATGATCGTCACTGGTTTGTTTCGTACTCCTCAAGCCACGCCATTTGGATGGCTTCGAGCTTACCCTCGGTGGAGGCGGCCGGGTTGTCTCCGAAGTCCGGTAGCTGCGTGATCCACTTGTGGAGATCGGTGTAGCGAATATTGGCGGGGTTAACGTCGGGGTGGGTTTCGTAGAGGGAAAGCGCGATATCTTCGGTATGTTCCCATGTGAGTCCTGGCATGGCTTGATGGTACAGTAGGGGCTGTAGGCGGTATCAAGTGAGTGGGTGGATGTGGTATATTGATACCTAACGAGGTGGAAAGGTGGTTGAGACTCTCAGGGTTTCCACGGTGTTGGGCGGATACGGGACTTTAGGGATCAGGCTGGTTTCGGTGCACGACCTGGCCGAATCGGTGCTGACGGGCCTTCCGAAGATTGCCCTCCGCAAGGTCGCCCAGAGGATGTTCGACGAACCGAGCCGGGTGAACGAGTTGATGTATCGGCTGGTCCCCGAGGCGACGTATAAGCGCCGCACGCGGTTGACCCAAGCGGAGAGTGAGCGGACCGAGCGCCTGGCGCGAATCATCGCGGCCGCCGAGTACGTTTGGGATGACGATCGGGAAGCTTCGCGGGCGTGGCTTTTGCGGCCTCATCCGGAGCTGGGCGGCAACTCGCCGCTCGATCGTTCCATGAGTGAATTGGGAGCTCGCGAGGTAGAACAACTTCTCGACAAGCTCTTCTACGGTTTGCCTTCGTAATGTGAAAGCGTTTCGCATTGCGGACCGGCGTCATCCTTTGATGGACGGCATCGGTGCGTTTATAAGCGGTGGCCGCTGGAATGACCCGGGCCACCGGGTGATCTATGCCGCATCGACGTATGCCGGTGCGTTGCTCGAGCAGTTGGCGCATGCCAATACCGGCATCTTGCCGAAATCTCAGGTTTGGATCGAGATCGAAATTCCCGATGATCTCCCGGTGGAGCGGGTCGCGGCCGGCGAGATCCCCGGGTGGAACGCGGACCACATGATCAATACTCGCGATCGCGGAAGCCGTTGGCTGAAGCAGCGGCAGACCATCGCGTTGATTGTCCCGTCCGCCGTCACTGCCGGACTCGAATCGAATGTCCTGATCAATCCCGAGCATCCTGAATTTCCCCGCGTGCTTGCGTCGGAACCGATGCCGGTGCAATGGGACCCACGGCTTTTGCGCACTTAGATATGCGTTCCTTTGAGCGCCACCTGGACGGCGGAATTCATGATGCCTTCGGCCAGCGGGCGGGTGGCTTGATCGAGCGCTTCGATTTTCTTTCGAATCAGACGATGATCTTCGGTCGACTTGCTTTCCACTAGCTCGGACTCCGCGCGGGCGATGGCGTTGCGATCCGCATCGCTCAATGCCTGGAAAAATTTATTGGCTTTCGCTTTTTGCGTGGCGAGCAGAATGGTATCGGCTTCCACGCGCGCTTCGGCCACCTGGCGGGCCGCGAAATCCGCTTCAGCGTGGTCGAACGACGCTTCGATCATCGCTTCCACCTGCTCATCGGTGAGGCCGTAGGTCGGCTTCACTTCCATCGACTGTTCTT
>JAVHMZ010052067.1:0-11823 GCA_034782995.1 Amazona versicolor | reverse complement strand
CACCATCGTAACCGACCGGAGCCGGATCGCGGCACACATCAAGCCGATCCTGGGCGGCATGAAGGTGCCTGCCGTGACCCGGGAGGACGTGGAGTCCTTCATGCACCAGGTTGCCGAGGGCACGACGAAAATCCGCAAGGCTACGGGCACCAAACGCGGCATGTCGAACGTTCGCGGCGGCAAGGGTGCGTCCAGCCGAAGCGTCGGGCTGCTCGGGGCCATCTTCACCTACGCGATCCGCAAGCGCATGCGGACCGACAACCCGGTGCAGGGAGGCGTTCGGCACGCAGACGGCGAGCGTCGACGCAGGCTTTCGGATGAGGAATATGGGGCGCTGGCAATCGGCCTAGTGGCTGTAGCCGCGCCGCGACCGCGGAAGACACCTCGGGCGCGAGGAGAAGAAGCGAACGGGGGCATGTGGCCCCCTGCCATTGCAGCCATCCGCTTCCTGGCCCTGACGGGCTGGCGCAGCGGTGAGGCTCTGACGCTGCGCTGGGAGCACGTCGACCTCGAGCGGCGGACGGCGAGGCTGCCCGATACCAAGACAGGAGTATCTGTCCGGCCGCTCTCTGGTGAGGCGTGCGATGTGTTGAGGGGCCTAAGCAAGGGTCGGCCTAGCTCACTCGTGTTCCCGCCCAGCCGGGGCGCAGAACTAGCAGGCTATGCTCTGACGTTCCTGATGGGCATCTATGGCGGACTTTTCAGCGGCGGCTACGTCACGATCTTGACCGCGCTTTTCGTTGCTGTGTTTCGCATGACGTTCGTCGAAGCCGTGGCAACCACCAAGCTCATCAACATCTTTTCGTCGGGGATCGCGACGCTAATTTTCATGAGGCGGGGCCTGGTCGATTACCGGCTTGGTGTCGTGCTCGGTGCCGCTATGTTTCTCGGCGCGCTGCTCGGAGCCCGCTTGGCCCGCCGCCGCGGCAATGCGTGGCTGCGACGAATTTACCTTGCTGCTGTTTGGCTGCTCGGATTGAAAATGCTGTTCTTTGACATGTTCAAGAATCACGACAGCCCGGCACCGGTTGTTCATCCGAACTGAGAAAGCTCAGTCCGATGTGAGTAAAGCAACCGCTTTTCAGAAAACCAACTTAAGCTCGATTTGTGACGTGCGCGGCGTGACGAAGTGCGTCCCGCTGAAAGTTGAAAGGAAATTGTACAGAGCGACCGCATTCGCAAGGTTTAAAACGGTCATGCGAAGCTGAACCTTAAAACGCTCCGTGTGCAAGAGATCGTTCATGCCGATTCCCGCGTCAAAAAGATTGCGTGCGCTCACGCGTGTCGGGCGAAGGTCATCATTCTCCGTGCCCGGCGGCGGAATCGATACCCGCGTCGCGCCGAATACGGTGGAATTGCAGGCGGTGATGGGGTCGAAGCGTGTCGCATACACATTGCCGCAATATAAGCCCATTTGCGCCTGCTCGTCTGCTGTCAGCCGAAGGGCACTCGCGTAATCGGGGACGACGCCGGGCAGGGCAAGCCCGCTGTTGAAACGCCAGGTAAACGATGCCCACGGACCGGACTTCCCGAAGTGATAGCGCAGAAACGTCGTCTGCTCGAACTCTTCCGAATGATCGATGCGAAACACGCCGTTGCTCGGGACGTTGTTGAAGATCAACCCCCCTGTTTCAGGGCCGAAAAAGCGGGATCGGGTGTGGCCCATGACGGTATAGGCGGAGAACCCGTGCAGGTCGGCCAGCGTTATTCGCGCGGCAAGGCCGTCAATCTTCGACTTTCTCCAACCGATCGGGAACGTGATCGGGGTGAGGAAAAGGCTATCAAAGTCGAATGCATTTTTGGTGAACTTCCAGAAGTAGTCCGCATCGATGGATAAATAGCGGCCGAGCGCCTGCGCAAGACCGGTATTGAATTGATTTCTGTCACCCGGCCGCGGCGGGGAGGAACGAAACGTTCCGAACGGATTGCCCGCTTGCGGATTGGCGGTTGCTTCGCTCGCAATGATCAGATTCTCGTTGTAAGGGGTTTCAAAGAGCCTGGCATAAGACAGCCGGAGGGTCGTGTTTGTAAGCGGCGCGCGCCATGCCAAGCCAAACCGCGGCTGCAGCTGATGGCCCTGGCTCAGTCCGTTATACCGGTCATAGCGCAAGCCCGGATTGAGCGTCAGCCGGCCCAGAGTGATGGTGTCCTGGGCATAGAAGGCCAGCTCTTTAATCTCGGCGTCGCCATGGAATGCGTAAAGCCTTCCGCCCCTCGTCAGATCATAGGGCAGAAGGTTGGGAATAAAAGACGGGTTCTCTTGATCGCCAGTCGCCATGCATTGCGCCGCCGACAACAACGTAGAGTCAGCAACCGCGCCGCCTAGGTTGTCGAGGCACACCGCGTTGTAAGCGGGATCTGTGAGCGCCAGATCGAAGCTCTCGCGCAGCAGCGTCCGCCAATACGAAGTCCCAAATTTCGCGTTGTGAATACCTTGCGCGTAAGATACATCGCTGCGCAAACCGATATTGGTCAAGTATCGGCTTTGGGAAAGCGTCGCCGGGAGGTCCGCCAGCGGGTTGCTGGACGGAAAATATTGAGACCGGTCGAACCGGATGAAAGGGTTCAGCGTCAGCAGCATTTTCGAGCCGAGCAAATGCGTCCAGGCTGGGGCGATGTTGAAGGATCGAATCCGCGAGCGCTGATCCTGGCCGGCGGCTTGCGCATCGAACGTATCGGGTGTTTGGAACCACGAACGAGCGGCGGAAAGGTTGAGGTGCAAGCTGTCCACATCGTTCGGCTGCCAGTCGAGACGATCAAACAGCGTTTCGGCGTTGCCATGGTCATGCAGTGGCTGGAACTCCGGCGTATCGAGGAACCGGCCGCTGCCGCTGGCGTTCAGAGCGGCAAAGTTCCCCCAGTGGGTTGCGCCGATACCGTAAGTGACCCCTTCCGACCACGAGCCGAAGGACCCGTACTCGGAAGAGACGCTTCCGAAAGCTTGTCCTTGGCCAGGCCCGATTGCGTCGTGACATTGATGATGAGGCTGCTCTTGTCGCCGAATTCCGCCGACGGCGCTCCCGTAATGACTTCCATCGTCTGAACGATCGACGTTGAAATCTGATTGGAAAAAATTTTCGCCTGCTGGTCGGTGATTGGCTGGTTATCGATCGAGATGGACGTATCCGCATGCTCGCCCAGCGGATGAGCGAAGCCGTTCCCATCCGCTGCCACCCCCGGCGTTGTCCGGGTCACCATGTCGCTAAGGCCAGTGGCCGGGTTTTGCACGGGCAATTGATCGAGCCGCGCACGGTCAAGCGTTCCATGTGCGGTTGGAGATGTTTCCAGCGTCCCGGGTGTCGCTGAAACGTCGACTGACGTCGCCGGGCCCGCAATTGCGAGCACGAATTTTCCCTCAACAGGTACCGGTGACCGGAAAGACCACGTTTCGGCGTAATCCTGGAAACCGGGCGCGGCGATGCGCAGTTCGTAGGTGCCGAATGGAACACTATTTAGCGTAAAGCCGCCGCTAGCGTCGGACCTTACGGCACGGCGAAACTGCATCGATGCATTCGTGAGAGTGATGGTGGCTTGAGGAATGGAGGCGCTCGACGCGTCGAGAATCAGTCCGCGAACAGTTCCGTAATTCCCGAGCGACTGTGCCGGCAGCCTATCCGGCAGAAAACCCGCAAGAGCAACCGCAAGGAGAGAAAAAAAGCATCGCCAATATTTAGGCATGCCTAAAAGTATAACCCGTCTAGCCTGATTTGAAGAAACAGGAATTTGCGGAGGGGGAAAAAGGGATAGGAACTTGACTGATTCTCTTCCGCTTGCGGGTAGGGTTACCACGCAACTATCCTGGTTTCGTGGCCCCTAAAAACATCGCCTCATCCGAAGCAACGGATGACTATCTCAAAGCCATCTTGGAACTCAGCGGAGAAACCGAGGAACGCGTGAGCAGCAACGATCTAGCAACGCGGCTCGGCGTGCGCGCCGCTTCCGTTACCGGCATGCTGCAGAAACTCGCCCGGCAAAAACCTCCGTTTGTGATCTATGAAAAGCATCACGGTGTCCGTCTGTCTTCCGCCGGAAAGCGAAGAGCCTGGGAGATTGTGCGCCATCATCGGCTGTTGGAGCTCTTCCTCCATGACGTCCTCAAATATTCGTGGGATGAAGTCCATGAAGAAGCCGAGCGGCTGGAGCATTTCATCTCCGAACGTTTCGAAGATCGCGTCGCGGCTATTCTCGATGACCCTCAAATTGATCCTCATGGGCACTTTATCCCGAGCAGAAACGGAGATCTCCCGATTCGCAAAGAAGTCCCGCTTCTCGACTGGCCGCTAGACACGCCGGCAACCATTAGCAGCGTCGCCGATCATCAGCCGGCGGCGCTGCGAGAACTCTTGGGGTCAGGGCTCGTGCCGGGCGCGCGATTAATTATCGAGCGTAAAACTAGCGACGCTTCGGTGGTGGTGCGTCTCGGGAAGCGGCGGCAACCAATTCGTCTGAACAACGACCTGGCAGGCGCAATAGCGCTCCAGGCACCAGGAGTGTGACCCGCGCCGGCTCCATCGCGAAGCTGGTGTACGGCGGCCTAAGCGCTCGCCCAGTCACGCCAATTCCACATTCATTCCAAACAACTTAACCTTTCCGCCGCAAAACGCTCCCCTAAACTAAAGCCGGGAAGCACCACTCATGCGCAAGCGCCAAGCCTCCGAGAATCAAAAAGCCGCATCCCGCCTTAACGGCGCCAAATCTTCCGGCCCCACCACCCCCGAAGGACTCGGCAATGCCGGACGCGGTCCCTCCCGCGAACTCACCCTCGCGCGCACCGTTCTCCTCCCCGGCGAGTCCCGCCGCCATTTCAGCATTCTTTACCGGTCCTTTCTCGCCGACCTCCATCCTTCCGGCTCCGTCGAACTCGCCCTCGTCGAGAAAATGGCCGTCGCCCACTGGAAACAGATGCGCGCCTGGTCCCTCGAGCAAACCAGTCTCGCCGCCCGCCTCGCCGATGCCGATCACGCCCCCATCCCGGATCAGGATCACGCCGAAGGTAGTCCTGCGGATCAAAATCACCCCGATCACGACCCGATCCCGCATCCCGCCCCGATGCCGGACCAAACGCCCGCACAGCCACATGCCGAAATCACCGGCGATGCGGATCGATCTAATGAGATCGACGAACATCCACCAGCCGATCCTCTCAGTCCCGTTTCACCTGCCGATTCGCAGCCTCTACCTGACCCCGCCGATTCCGCCCAGGCCGCTTCCGCTCATCCCGCCGTCTATCACCCGGAACGTCACGCCCTCGCGCTCGTCAACCCCGTTTCCACCTCCACCCGCGTCTCCCGCTACGAGTCCGATTGCGATCGCCTCTTCTCCCGGTCTCTCGCTCGCCTTCTCCAGCTCCGCCGCGCCCGCGCCCTGCAGGAAACGATGGATGACGACATGGACCCCTCCAACGGACACAACAGGAATGACGTTTGAAAAGCCATTCCACTTCCGGGCCCGCTCCGCCGTCGAAATCGATTTTTACAGGGGGGATCCTGAGAAGTGTTTGAAAAGAAACGGGGAGCTACCCTTTGGGGTCCCGGCAGAAACCCGGGACAAACCCGGCGCGACCCGGCAAAAACCCGGCCCGACCCACCGTCTCAGGTCTCCTGCTGCCCATCGGTTTATCGGCTCCACCATCTGCCGGACGTTGCCCCTAGCCAACAAGCCGCCAACCCAACTCCGACACTCGCCACGACGTATAGCGCGGCGGTCGCCCGCGGCGCAAGCAGCGTCTCCAGCTCGAATGCCGAAAACGTCGTATAGCCGCCCAAAATGCCGGCAATCAACAACGGCCGCAGAATCGGTGCTTGCTGCGGAAGCGCGGTATACGCAATGCCAATCAAAAAGGAGCCGGTCACGTTAATCAGAAACGTCGCCAGCGGAAACGGCCGCGTCCAATGGTCCCCAAACCACACGTTGATGAGGTATCGCGCAAGAGATCCGAAAGCACCGCCAAGCATCACCGCGAGACAGCGGGCCAAAGCAAGATTCATGCTTCCGGTCAGGATACCGTGCCGCCTTAACTAGCTCGGGTTTGTGGGAGGTCTCTACCCATAACACTCTCGTCGCCCCTTCACGCCTACCGGAGGGATATTCGCGTCGCGTCGCTGTGCAGTGGTCAAACGGTTGATCGGATTTGGTGAGGATCAAGAACGCTTATAGAGAATTTCGTAAAATCGGCACCGTTAAATGTCAAAATCGCATCCAGGCGATAGGAGATGATAATCGCGGCAAGACGCGCATCATGAACTTTTGCGCCCTTGATTGAGTGCGCAACTACAAGACGTCTCCATTGACTGAACGCTTGCATGGATTCCGGCAATACGGTAAAAAGTCTTTCTATTCGCGACGCTAGCCTGTCCGTGGCTAAGATGCTGCTCCCCAAACCGTTTGCCGAGTTGGGGCGAGTACAAACATTCCAAAATTCGCTTATATTCTGGGGGGTGACGAAGAGTAGGTGATCATGTTCGTAAAGCTGTCGAAGCGCATCTCGAGCGATACGCGAAACAGGATGAGTCCGCTGGGCCGAGCGCACCAGCAGGTTTGTGTCAACAAGAATTTTCAACTACAGGCGATCCGGATACAGATTTTCGCGGCTGAGCGCTTCATCCGGGATCCACGGCGCTTCGGGAAAACTGTCAGCCCACTCTTCAAACTGGCGAGACCATTCGTCAGAACTCAACCGTTCCGCCGATTTCGCGAGCCCGATTTTCTCCTCGACTACGAGTTGCAGATAATCCTCGACCGAAAGCCCGAGCGCATCTGCTTGCGTGAGGAGTCCAGCTTCGACGCCGGGCTTGAGATCTAGAGTGACAGTCATGAAGTGCTAGCCAAGATTTCAGTTTAGCGTTTCCGTGATCCATGCAACATAACTCCTTTGTGCCTCGAGCCCGCCGCCTTTCCCAGCGGATTTCGCTAGCCCTTCGCCCTCTAAACTGTTACACTTCGGGCGTGCCCGCACCCTCTTTGCGACCCGGATCGGCGGCGCATGCGCGGGGAGAATATACGCGCGCGGATGTCCGTCGTCTGCTCCGCGTCACCGAGCGGCAACTGCGCAGTTGGGAACGCCAAGGGCTTATCCCGCCAGGCGAGGCGTTCACCTTTCGTGACCTCCTTGCGTTGCGGGCGTTGCAGAAATTGCGCGAGGGACGAATCGCACCCCGGCAGATCGCTCTCGCCATCGCATCCCTGAAACAAAAGCTCGTCGGCGTCACGGAGCCGCTCAATCAGTTGCGCCTCCTTTCCGATGGGCGCACCATTCGCGTCCAAGTCGCCGGGCAGCGCATGGAGGCCATCACCGGACAGTTGCTGTTCGATTTCGATGCGTCGGAAATTCCGGCAGTGCATGAGATGGCGAAGACCGAACATCAGATGCCGGAGCTTCCCACCCGGAGTCAGGAGCACGATGCGGAAGAGTGGTTCCAGCGCGGACTGGCGCTCGAAGAAACCGGCGCGCCACCCGATCAGGCGCGCGAAGCGTATCTGGAGGCCATTGCGATCAATCCCAATGCTGCCGGTGCGTTGGTCAATCTCGGCACCATCGCCTTCCGCTCGCGCCAGCATGCTGAGGCGGCTACTTACTATCAACGCGCCATCGCCGCCGATCCGCGCTACCCGCTCGCGCACTTCAATCTCGGCAACGTTTTCGATGAGATGGGCAAAACCGAACGGGCGCGCGCGCATTACGAAAACGCCGTCGCCCTGAACCCGGAGTACGCCGACGCCCATTTCAACCTGGCGCTCATTGCCGAACGGAATGGCGACAATCTTCGCGCGTTGAAACATTGGGGAGCTTATCTCAAAATCGATAACGCCAGTCAGTGGGCCTCCCAGGCGCGCAAGCAGGTCGAGCGCCTCCGTAAGCTTCACGTCGTCGAGTAGGACCTCCAAGCTATCCTGAAGACTTCGGAGTTTCATATTTGAATCGCATCGCGTGGGCTTTTCGAGCCTTTTTTGACCTGTTATTTACGGGAAAACTGCCGGAAGATTTAGCGGCCGAATTGGGATTGACTGCAAAATCCGTGGCGTCGGCATCCGCACCTGCCCGGCCCGCCGCGCCCGTTCCGCCGCCCCCGCGCGCCAATGCGAGTGACGGTGCCCTCCAGATGTTGGGGATCCTGCAACGCGATGGGCGCTTACTCGACTTTTTCCTTGAGGAGATCACGCCTTATTCGGATGAGCAGGTAGGCAGCGCCGTGCGTGGCGTGCACGCGCAAGTGCGGGAAGCGCTCGACCGCTACTTCGTCTTCGCCCCGGTGATCGACGGCGTGGAAGGAGCTTACACCGCGGTGCCCGCATCAGGTGCTGCAACGGTGAAGTTCATCGGCAACGTGCCGGCAACCGCGCCCTCGGGCGGGGTGTTACGCCATCGTGGTTGGCGCGTGACCAAAGCCGAATTCCCTCCGCTTCCTGGCGGCCAAGACTTGAAGTTGCTCGCACCCGCCGAGCTCGAAGTGGAATAGCAGCCGGGCGATGTACAGCATCGGAATCGATCTCGGCACCACCAACTCCGCACTCGCTTTTCGCGATGGCGAGAGTGAGGCTAGTGCCCTTCTTGCCGTTCCGCAATTGATCGCTCCCGGCGAAGTGGGAGATGCGAGTCTGCTGCCCAGCTTTCTTTACCTGCCTGCACCCGGCGAATTTCCCGCTGCCGCGCTGGCGCTCCCCTGGGACGGGCAGCCGCCAAATATAGCAGGACGCTTCGCGCAGCGGCGCGGAGTCGAAAATCCAGGCCGCCTCGTCAGTTCCGCCAAGAGTTGGCTTTCGAATCCCGGCGCTGACCGCACCGCCGCCATTCTGCCTTGGGAAGCGCCAGAGGGCGTCTCGAAAATTTCGGCCATCGACGCATCGTCGGCTTACCTCGAGCACCTCCGGCACGCGTGGGAGCATGCCTTTCCTCAAGCTCCGTTCGCCGAGCAAGATCTGCTGGTAACGGTTCCGGCGTCCTTTGACGAGTTTGCCCGGGAGATGACGCTCGAAGCCGCGCGCCACGCCGGCTTCGGTCAAGTGACGCTGCTTGAGGAACCGCAGGCCGCCTTCTACGCCTGGCTTGACGCTCACCCGCAATGGCGCGATCTCGTGAGTGCGGGCGACCTGATCCTCGTCGTCGATATTGGCGGTGGCACCACGGACTTTTCGTTGATCTCCGTGGCGAACCGGGGCGGTGACCTCGCGCTAGAGCGCGTCGCCGTCGGAGAGCACATCTTATTGGGCGGTGACAACGTGGATCTCGCCTTGGCCCATGTCGTGGCCGCGCGTATCGGCGCGGGTGGGTCGCGCATTGATTCCGGTCAACTACAAGCGCTTTGGAACAGTTGCCGGACAGCGAAGGAAGCTCTGCTCGAAGCAGGCGCCACCGCCGATTCCTGTCCGGTTACGGTTCTCGGACGAGGCAGCAAGCTGATTGGTGGATCGATCAAGGCCGAACTGCGCCGCTTGGATGTGGAGCAGGTGCTCGAAGGATTCTTTCCGGTTGTGAGTTCGGACGACATGCCGCAGCGGCGGCGTGGCGGTTTGGTCGAGTTGGGATTGCCTTACGCCGCCGACGCAGCCGTGACCAAACATCTCGCTCGCTTTCTCGCCCATGCGACTCCTGACGGTTTCGCGCAGCCCACGCATGTGCTGTTCAACGGCGGCGTGCTGCGCGCGCCTTTTGTCCGGTCGCGAATCGAGAGTGTTTTGCAGCAATGGATGGGCCGGCCGGTTACTACGCTGAGCGGCGAGGATCTGATGCACGCGGTCGCTCGCGGAGCGGCGTACTACGGCACCGCGCGGCGCGGCAAAGGCGTGCGGATTCGCAGTGGCGTGTCGCGCTCCTACTACGTGGGAGTTGAAAGCGCCATGCCTGCCGTCCCGGGCTTTCCTCTGCCAGTTAAAGCGCTGACGGTTGCGCAATTCGGCATGGAAGAAGGATCGAGCGAGAAGATTCCCGGACGTCCGTTTGGGTTGGTCGTCGGCGAACTCGCCGAGTTCCGGTTTTTCTCTTCTGCCACGCGAAAAACCGACGCTCCCGGCGATGTAATTGAAGACTTAGCAGACGATCTCGAAGAGATGCCTGGCATGCAAGTGGATCTGGAAGACGCCCGCGGCGGAGTCGTTCCCGTGAATTTTGAAACGGTCATTACAGAAGTGGGGCAACTCGAACTGTGGTGCGTGGCCGCCGATGGACGGCGCTGGAAACTTGAGTTCAACGTCCGCGAACAAGCGCCCGCGCTGGCGTAACCGATGGCCGAAAGTTTAAACGTCGGCATCGATCTGGGCACCACCAATTCTGCGTTGGCCTGGGTCGATCCGTCCGAAGCGGAAGACTCCAGCTTTCCTCCGATTCACGTTTTCCCGATTCCGCAGCGCATTGGATCGGATCGCGTGGAAGCGCGCCGCACGCTCCCGTCGTTTTTATTCCTGGAAGAGGGTCAACCCGTAGGCGCTTACGCGCGCGATCAAGGAGCGCTGGTTCCCACGCGCGTGGTGCACTCCGCCAAGAGCTGGCTTTCGAACGCCGAGGTTGATCGCAAAGCGAAAATTCTTCCCTGGGACTCCCAAGAGTCTGGTCGCGTCATGTCCCCCGTTGAGGCTTCCACTCGATACCTTTTAAAGATTCGTGAGGAATGGGAACGCTCCGGGCATCAGCCGCTTGCCGAACAGAATGTGGTGCTCACCGTTCCGGCGTCCTTCGACGAAGAAGCGCGCGAACTAACCGTTGAAGCCGCGCGCGAGGCGGGAATTGCGCAGCTCACGCTGATCGAAGAGCCGGCTGCAGCGTTTTATTCCTGGATCGCCGGCAATCTCCAACAGTCGCGTAAGCGGCTGTTCGACGGCCAAACGGTTCTCATCTGCGACGTCGGCGGCGGCACCAGCGACTTCAGTTTGATTCGAGTTAGCCGCGAGAACGACCGCATCGAGTTCACGCGCACGGCGGTCGGAAAGCATTTGCTGCTTGGCGGCGACAACCTCGATTTGACTCTTGCGTGGCTCGTGGAAAACAAGCTTGGTGCCGCGCTGTCGCTGCGTCAGCGCAGCGGACTCCGGCGGCAATGCGCCGCGGCCAAAGAGCGCTTGCTCAGCGACGCGCAGATGACGTCGGTAGAGATCACGGTGCAAGGTGCAGGTTCCTCGTTGGTCGGCAGAACTTTAAAAACGGAGATCACGCGCGCCGAAGCTCTGGAATTAACTCTGGAAGGATTTCTCCCTATCACCGAACGCGGTGCTATGCCGCAAGACGAAAAGCGCAGTCTGTTTCGGGAACTGGGGCTTCCGTACGAAACCGATCCGGCTATCACCAAACATCTCGGCGCGTTCCTCGAAGCAGCCGGCCAAATTCCCGACGCTGTTCTTTTTAACGGCGGATTTTTCATTCCAGAAGTCTGCCGCCATCGCGTGGCGGACGCCGTTGGCCATTGGTACGGCAAGCGCCCGGAAATTTTGGAAAATAGCGATCTGGATTTGGCGGTGGCGCGCGGCGCGGCTTACTACTCCTATGTCCGTGCGACCGGACGCGGGGTAATCGTGCGCGGCGGTTTGCCGAAATTGGGGAGTTCTCTCCACCCTCGCTTTTATTGCATGCGGAGGTCTCGCCTGCGCTCAAACCCAATCCATCAATGGAAGCATGCGCGGCCGCATCATCGATCAAACCGGCGCGCCCATTTCCGGCGCTGCTGCCAAAGCCGAAAATCGGTCCACCGGGTTCAATCGCTCCGCCGCAACTACAGAAGACGGTTATTACGTCCTTCCCAATCTCCCGCTCGGGACTTACACGCTCACCGTCACCAACGTCGGCTTTGTAACTAAGCAGCGCACCGGTATCGTCCTCAATGCCGGCACCTAAGCCGT
>JAVHMZ010051855.1:0-11830 GCA_034782995.1 Amazona versicolor | reverse complement strand
GCTGAGGATGAGCAGGAGCGCAGCGGTGGCCATCGTTCCGGGATCGGTTGCGGTCACGGCGAATAAGAGGCTGGCGGCGAGGCGTGAAAGCAGGTAGGCGAGGGTCAATCCGATCAGCGCCCCAGTCATTGAGAGCGCGACTGCATCTCTTGCAAATGTCCAAACAAGCTGCCGCCTCTGCGCGCCGACGGCCATTCGTATTCCGATTTCATTCTTGCGACGAGCGACGGCGTGCGCCATTGTTCCGAGGATTCCCAGGCAGGCCAAGAGCAGTCCAAGCACGCCGAAAGCGCCCGAGAGCCAAGCCAGCAGGCGTTCCTCGACCAGCGACTCGGCGATCTGCACTTTCGCTGTCTTGAGGGACACGATCGGAAGATGGCTGTCGAAAGCTGTGATGCGCTGACGAACGGCTGACGCAATTGCGCCCGTCTCCTGCTTATGGGATCGGACCAAGAAAGTCATTTGCGCGATGGCGGGGTGCCAGGGAGGCAGTTGCCGGTAGGGCAGAAAAACAACTCGCGATGTTTCGTCGTGAAGGCTATTGTATTTGATATCTTCCGTGACGCCGGCAACTTCAAGGAACGGTCCACCGAGACTGACCTGTTGGCCGATTGGATTTCGGCCAGTGAAATACTGGCGGGCGAGCGAATCCGTGATGACGCAGACGCGCGGTGAGTGTTCGCCATCTGCCGCAGTGATGGATCGGCCCAGCAAGATTGGGGTGCGGGTGGTTGCGAAGAAGTCTGGCCCGACCATCTCAAGATTAACGCCGCGCGGTTCATTCGGGCGAGGAGTTCGCGCAGGCACCGTGAATCCGGCATCGTCCAGGCCGGAAGCGACTAAGCCATGAGATGACATAGAAACGGAGAGAACGCCGGGAAGTTGACGAATGCGCTCGAGTAACGCGGTGTACGCGACGTTCAACTGCGCATCGCGGTAACCGGCCAGCGAGGGGTCGACCGAAATGAAGAGAAGGTTTTCGGGGTCAAAGCCTGGATTGAGTTCCTCGAGATTCTCGAGACTCTTGATGAAGAGACCAGCAGCGACGAGAAGCACAAGCGACAAAGAGAGCTGCGAGACGACGAGCAGTTTGCCGAGAGGCACGGAGGGACGGGTGACCATGGTTGCGCCGCGGGATAACGAGCGGGCGATGGCGACGCCGGTGACTCCAAACGCCGGCACCGCGCCACAGAGCAAACTCGTGATGAAGGTCAGCGCCACAGTGAAGAACAGTAATCGAACATCGAGCGAAGAGCTGAGATGGATTGGATCGGTGGAGTGCGCAAGAGTTTCGAGGAGCATCTCGCTAGCGCCGTAGGCGAACAGCAGTCCAAGCACGGCTCCTAAGATAGCGACGATCAGGCTTTCCGACAAGAGTTGCGCGATCAGTCTACCGCGTGTGGCACCGAGAGCCAGCCGCGTTGCGAATTCACGCTGACGCGCCGCGCCACGGGTCAGCGATAGTGCGGCTATATTTGCGCAGGTGATCAAAAGCACGAAAGCAACGAGCGCCATCAAGAAGTAAAGCGGTTTCGAGAAGCGCTCTCTGAGAGCTTCGAGGCCTCTTGTGCCGGAAGTGAGTTCAATGCGAGTTGCAGTGTTGTTGGTGACAGGAGTTGCGGAGAGGTTGGCATCGATTTGCCGCGACAGCTCGCTGAGAATGAATTGTGCCCGGTTTTCCGGTACACCGGGTTTGAGCCTGAGCATCAGCCGGAGCCAACCGAACTTTGAATCGGTCAGGATCGACATCCCAGGTTCAAGCCAGATGCGCGACTGCATCGAAAGCGGAACCGTGATGTCAGGCGGGGCGCCAGGTGTAAGACCGAGGAAGCGCGGAGGAGCGACACCGACTACCGTGAACGGGCCGTTATTCAAAAGAATTTTGGCTCCGACCACCGCTGGATCGCCAGCAAAGTGCGAATGCCAATAGCGATAGCTGATCACGGCGACTGCTTGCTCAGCGGGAGTGGAATCGCGGTCGATGCTGAAAGCGCGCCCGAGTATTGGACTCACGCCGAGCACGGAGAAATAGTTCCCGCTGACCAATTGCGCATGCGCGATCTCGGGAGAACCGCTAAAATGCGGGACACTGGCGCTGACCTGAAGCGTGCCTGCCGCATCGAAGAACGCCAACGTCTCTCGAGACAAGCTACTGCTGTCCCGCAGCTGCCGATAGAAGGGCGCCGAGAAATAGGATGCGGGTGCTCCTCCGCCAGTCTTTGTCAAGAACCGGAGTTGCTCGGGATTGCGGACCGGCAGGCTCTTGAACAACAACGTGTCCATCAAGCTGAAGATCGCTACATTGCCGCCGATCCCGAGCATCAGAAAGAGAACAGCGACAGCCGAAAATACCCGGTCCTTTCTAAGCATGCGCAGCGCATAAGAGGCATCTTGCAGCGCGTTTTCGAGCCGGAACAAGGAACGCGCTTCGCGATATTCCTCTTTTGTTCGCGCGATGCCGCCGAAGTCACGCAAGGCCGCCCAACGGGCTTCGTCCTCCGGCATGCCTGCGCGCCTGTTTTCTGCGGTGCGCATTTCGATGTGGAATCGAAGCTCGTCGTCTAAATTTCTTTCGGACAATTCGCGCGTGCAGAGGCCGCGGAGACGAGCGAGGAGGACACGCACTCGGCTCATGAGACCTGCTCGTCCAATATGTCGGTGAGTGGTCCTAAGAAGCGATCGATGGTGGAGGCCATTCGTTTCCACTCACCTGTTTCTTTGGCGAGCTGTTTCTTACCAGAAGCGGTTACGCTGTAAAACTTGGCGCGGCGATTGTTCTCGCTAGTTCCCCACTTCGCGGTGATCCATCCTTCCTGCTCCATCTGCAACAGCGCAGGGTAGAGGGTTCCCTGGTTCAGGCGAAGAAGATTGGAGCTGATTTGCTCGATTCTGACGCCGATTGCATAGCCGTGCAGCGGGCCAAGAGCGCTGAGCGTTCTCAACACCATCAGGACCAAGGTTCCGCGCAGAACATCCGATCGTTCCTGTTCCTTGTTACGCATTTGCTTACCAAGAGGAGTATACGACGACTCTTGTAGGAAAGCAAGTGGAAAGAGAGCGTTCGAAGACGGGAACAGGTTTTTACGGCAGCAGGCCGAATTCTTTGCAAAGTTGCACCGCTTGGGTGCGGCGCTTTGCTCCCAGCTTTTCGAAAGCACGGCTGCAGTGCGTTTTGATCGTGTTCTCGCTGACAAAAAGCTTCTCCGCGATTTCACGGTTGCTCAAGCCGTGCGCTATCAGCTCCAGAATTTCCAGCTCACGGCGAGTGATGCCGAGGTGGTCGCGCTTCTTCTCATCGCGAACGAATGCTTTGGATGCCGGAACAAGAGCCTCGTTCACAGTCACTTTTTCATGCCTGGCTGTTAATTTGAGACCAAGCCATATGCCAAGCGCGGCGAAGATGGAGGCGATTAATGCGGCGTAAATTTCAAAGGAACGTTCGAGAACGAGGAATTGGTACTCGCTCCATTTCAGCAGCGTGATGAGAATGCCACCAATCAAGCCAATGATCAGCACGTGCCGTTTCATAACGTCTGTTCACTTCTATGGTGCCATCGTGGTTGCCATCTGCACGGCGATGCTTGGCGCGGCGGCAGAGAAACCTTCGTTCGAATACTTGAAGAAGCTGACGGACAACTTCGGGCCGCGGTTGACCGGTTCGGAGGGGGAGCGGAGGGCTGCCGAATGGGCGCTCGCGCAGATGCGGACGTTAGGGCTTACGGGCGTTCGAGGCGAAGAGTGGATGCTCGAACGAGGTTGGACTGCCGAACATGCCCGCGCGCGCCTGGTTCGGCCGTTCGAACTCGAGCTTGCTGTTCAATCCTATGGGTGGACGGGAGCAACGCCGGGAGCGGTAGCGGGCGAGGTTGTCGTCGTCGACGGTAGCGCACCAGTCGAAGACACGGACTCTTCCGGTTGGAAGGGGAAGATTCTCCTATTGAAATCAAGCCGGCCGGATTTGTGGGCGGAAAAGGCGCAAAACGCGCAAGCCGTAGCCATCATCGACGGCATCGATCGTCCGGGAACGATGTTGCTCCATACGGGGCCGCTCGGTTTCCCGGGGAAGGCCTCTTCCCTTCCTGTTCTTGACATGCCGAAAACGCAGCGGCAACTCCTCAAACGGCAGATTCAAGCCGGCGTGAGGCCGTTGCTAGAGATCGATGTGGCGAATCACTTCACTGCCGGACCGGTTCGTGTCGAGAATGTCGTTGGCGAGATTGCAGGCACCGCGCAACCCGAGGAGATTATTCTGTTGGGGGCGCATTTAGATTCTTGGGATCTCAGCACGGGGGCTACGGATGACGGCGTTGGAGTGGCGACAGTGCTTGGCGCAGCGAATTTGATAGCGCAGTCTAAGGTGTCGACGAAGCGGACGATTCGCTTCGTGCTGTTCACTGGAGAAGAAGAGGGGCTGCTTGGATCCAGAGCCTACGTGCGACGGCACGAAGCAGAGATGCCGAACCTTGTTTGTGCTTTTGCTCTGGATTGGGGCGCGGGACCAATCATTAAGGTTCCACTTGCCGGTCATCCCGAGATGAGAGACCCGCTCGAAAAATTCTTGATGAGCGATACACGTTGGAAGGACATCGTGACCTCGCCCGGTTTTTTGACCTTTACGGATGCGTTCTCTTTTTCAATGGCAGGAGTGCCGGGGATCGCACCTCTGCAGAATTCGCCCGACTACGGCGAGATTGCCCATTCGCCTGCCGATCTACTCGATAAGGTCGATCGAGAAGCGCTGGAGTTCAACACTCAGTTGGTCGCGGGCATGGCGGTTTGGCTTGCCAATAGCCCGAAGCGGCCCGGCACCCGGTTCTCTTCTTCGCAAACGCAAAGATCGCTGGAACCACTGCGGCCGCTGCTGTCAACGTTAGGCTTGTCGAAACAGAACTAAGGAGGAGCGGGCGAGGCACGGCGCGATGGCTTGGCCAAGAATCGCGGAGATCACTTTGAGTGTTGACCAAGCGTCGCTTGGCTACCCGGCTAAGAAGTGGCCGGCAAGGCAGATTCGGCTGTTCGGGGGCGTACTTTTCTCCGCAGAACTGTCGCCGAGATCAACGTCACAACGAGACCTACAGGAAACGGCTCAATGAACGTAATGGCGGCGTTCCAGAACGGATTGTTATACATCGCCCGGTATTGTTCGATCTGCTTCATTTGCGCTGCGATTGCGGCAGGGCTCGCGCCCGACAATTTAGCTTTCTCAACCAGATGAGCGGCGTACTTGTCGATAAATCCGGGCAGGAAATTGAAATAGAGAATTTCCCAAGTGGCGACATAGAAGAGCGAGGTGATCAGCGAAATAGAGATCCCGACAGCAAATCCGCGAATAAAGGTAATTTGGCCGTGGCCGATGTTCTCGCGGTAGGAGCGGATACCGAAGAACACCAGCAAGAACGAAAGGACCATGACGGTGTAGCCGACGAATTCGGATTTATCGAAGCCGATGTTGTCCGCGAAGGGGACAGTGGCGGCCATCATCATCGAGCAAAGGACACCTGAAATAATGCCGAACGTGAGCACGAGTTTGGTCATTTTTCTCTCCTGCGATTGGGTTGCATGTGGACAAGCTAACGCGTGGTGCGACTCGCTTGCCATCATTCTTTTGAGTGATTTTGCTTCGCGGAGGCCAAAATCATCTTTTGGTGTGAAGAGAAAAGAAGCGGGACGCAACTTTATGGTTGCATTTGGGCACACTCCGGGTTAAAGTGCAACCATAAGGTTGCATACATGGAAACACTCTCTCAAGAACTCACAAGCATCAGCAGAAAGATCGTAATCGAAGCGCCGCGCTCGCGCGTATGGCGGGCGCTGACGAATTTCCGAGAGTTTGGAACATGGTTCCAGGCGCAGATAAAGGAGCCGTTCGTGATGGGGAAACGTCTCGAACTGATTTCCACCCACCCTTGCGGCGACGATGCGAGATTTTACATGCTGATCGAGCAGATGGAGCCTGAACATCGCTTCAGCTGGCGGTGGCACCCCGGTTCCGCCAATAGCGCCGAGGATGCAGCAACGCTGGTCGAATTTCATTTGGAGGACGCGGGCGAAAGCACGATCGTGACGGTGGTCGAGAGCGGCTTCGACGGCGTTTCGCTTTCCCGCCGGGCCAAAGCGATTGAACAAAACTCAAACGGGTGGGAGACTCAGTTAGCGGCTCTGCAGAAATATGCGCAATCCGAAGCGTCTTGAGGCGCGGGCAACGCCGCCGGCGCAGATTTTTGCGGCATTAGGAGATGACCAGAGGCTGAAGATGCTGCGTCACCTTTCGCGGGACGCTGTGGGATCGATTTCGGCCTTGACGGCGTACTCCGGGGTTTCGCGGCAAGCGATCACCAAACATCTGCACGTGCTGGCACGGGCGGGTCTGGTGCACGGCGTTCGCCGGGGCCGTCAGACTCTGTACGAGTTCAAGCCGCAACCGCTGGAGGAGGCGAGGCGATATCTGAACGTCATCGCGCTCGAATGGGAGCAAGCTTTAGGCAGACTGAAGAAGTTTGTCGAAGACAGGGATTGAGCTGCATCCCTCATTTAGGTCCATGGCAGGCGAGCAATGACGCGGTCCTGAGGTTCGTGTGGTGTCACTCGCCCGTCAGACGCAAGTGCCGAGACGAGTCTCTCGGCAAGGCAGAGTGTGCGCGCACAATGAAATCAGAGCCACGATGCTAGCGTTTGCGGTCTCGGATGGCGTCTAGCGCGACGGGAGGTAGCATCAAGTTTCCTTCCAAGAGCTCGGTGCCACTCAAGCTTTCTTTTGTGATGCCAGCTTTCGTGTGCTTTGAAACAGAGCCTAGGATGTGATAAAGCTCGTGCGCGAGAACAACGCCGAGCGCCTAGCCGTATGCGGACTGCAGTCGATCTCCCGTCAGATGGCGCTGTGCTCGTCCGAGTGACGCTCTCACGCGGTCGCACTGAACTTCTCCGAAGGGCAACAGTTCTCCGTCAGACGTGTAGGCCATGGCCAAAGCGCCGCGCTCGTCTGAAAGCACACCAATAGGCCAACTTTTCATCTCACAGCGGCCGCGCATGTGAAACAGAACCACATTCTCAAACTCAGCATGCGGATCGAGGGAACTTCGGTCTTGTATGTCGATGGTGAGGCCGCTACCGGCGAGCAAATCGATTGTCTTGCTGCGGAGGGCTGCTAGAGATTCCGCGGAAGGCGGCTGCTCAAACTGGAGCAGGACCGTAAGACGCTGCGGCGAAGTTGGCCGCGACGCTATCGCTGGGGAACACCAGAGAAAAACCAAGCACAAACCGGACAGAAAGACACGCATGCACAGCTCTCACACGGGGAGATCGGCCAAATCAGCGCCAACGTGGCGCCATCCAGAGTATAGCTCGTTTTTTGCCACCCGCGAGTGGGGCTATCACGGGTGCTCGGTAGGGCCAGTAAGTAATGAGCGAGCGAATGAATATTGAGTTACGGCGGGCCGTTCCGAAGTGGTATACTCCGGGACACAGTTTGACTAAGTCCGTTTCTATCCCCCGTTGGCTGATTTAGATAGCTGCGTCAGCGCAATTTCCCCTTGTTTGGGAGCTCACTCCCCGTCATGAGCTCAGGCGTCGCGTCAGCGACGCGAACCTGCCCGGCAGGAAATACCCAAGACTTCAGGAGATTGTTGTGTTCGCACAGATTGTCAAAATTTCTTCAGCAAAGTTTTTGCACGCGGGAATCGGTTTACTTCTATTGGCTTTGATTCTCCCGGCTCCAGCGCATGCTCAGTCGTATCAAGGCGGCATCAGAGGTACGGTCACGGACGCGCAAGGCGCGGCAATCGGCAGTGTAAAAATCAGTCTCGTGAATGTGGCGAGCGGCGTATCGCGATCGACGTTAACGGCTTCGGATGGCGCATATGTTTTCAGCAACGTCGACCCGGCAACTTACTCAGTAGTTGCCGAGAGTCCAAGCTTCAAGAAATACGAACAGAAAGGCATCGTGATCGGTACGCAGCAGTTCGTGACTGCAGACGTACAGATGGAAGTAGGAGCTGTCTCGCAGAGCGTCACCGTGACGGAGCAGGTGCCGTTGGTGGAGTCGTCGAATGCTTCACAGGGACAAGTTCTCGACCGGCAGCAACTGGTGGATCTGCCCAACCTGGGCCGCAATCCGTTCCAGCTTTCGAAGGTGGCGCAAAACGTGATGCCGGTTGGAAATCCGGCGTACAACCGGATGGAAGATCAAAGCGGTTCGTCCGCTATTTCCATAGCGGGCGGCCCGGTTCGCGGAAACAACTACCTGCTGGATGGTGTGCCGATCACGGACGCGAACAATCGCGCTATGATCATCCCGACTATCGAAGCGGTTCAGGAAGTAAAGGTTCAGGCCAACACCTATGACGCTTCAATGGCGCGCACCGGCGGCGGTATGTTCAATACGTTTCTCAAATCCGGGACGAACGAATATCACGGCGTGGCTTTCGGCAGCACGCGGCAGACGGATTGGTCCGGAAACAATTTCTTCAATAATGCGGCTGGTTTGCCGCTGCCCCCGCAGTGGAATTATACGTATGCTCTTGCGTTAGGGGGCAAAGTTTGGATTCCGAAGCTTTATGACGGTAAGAACAAGACATTTTTCTGGATCGCGCGAGAAGGATATGACGACACTCAGTCAAACTCATCGCAGACTTACACGCCGACTGCGCTCGAGCGGAATGGCGACTTTTCACAAAGCTACGATTCGAGCGGGAAACTGCTGACCATCTATCAACCTGGAACATCCATGGTGAATGCGGACGGAAGCGTGACGCGCATTCCATTTGCCGGAAATAAGATTCCCGCGGCGATGCTGAATCCGGTGGGTCATAACGTTGCCCTTTCTCTGGCTGATGCGGCGAGCAGCCCTTCCTACTATGGCCAGAATGATTTGACAGCGGCGGGGAGTTTGCCAGCCCGCGCTCATCAGACAACGTTCAAACTGGACGAGCAGTTTACCGACTGGTGGCACGCGAACTTGAGTTATCTCAGTTATTACTCGCTCGAGCCCGGAAACACCTGGTTCAATTCGATCTCTTCACCCGATCAATGGCGTCTGTTGCGCAACGTGAATGCAACTCAAGTAAACAATGTGTTCACCCTTACGCCCACAACGGTGCTCTCTGTCAGATATGGGTTCAATCGCTTCCCGAATTACGGCTACCAAGTCAGTTCTGGATTCGACCTGACGAGTATTGGATTCAGCCAGACGCTGGCGAATCAGGTTCTCTCTCCAACCTATCCGATCGCAAATCTGAACACCGTTTATTCAAGCCTGGGTGGAACCGGAACAAACAACGAGTTCAATTATCATCATTACTCTTATAACGTCTCCGCCGGATTATCGAAGTTTATGGGGCGGCACAGTTTATCGGGCGGTTTTGACTACCGGACAATTCACACGTCGGGGCTCGATTACGGTGCCAGCTCAGGGCAATACAACTTCAACGGAGTGTGGACCCAATCGACGAACACGGGCGGCTCAGGAGGCGCCGATCTCGCGGACATGCTATTGGGTCTGCCGCACGACGCTTCCATTACGGTGCCAACGTACCTCAACGATTTCGCAAAATACTACGGCGGCTACGTACAAGACGACTACCGTTTGAACAGTAAGATCACGTTAAACTTCGGTCTCCGTTTGGAGCACGAAAGTGGATTGCAAGAGCAGAAGAACGGGATGGTCACCGGCTTTCTCGCCAATTCCGCCAATCCGATTCAATCAGAGGTGGCGGGGTTAACTACAAACGGTATTGTCGAGTTTGCAGGAATAGACGGCGCGCCAAAAACGATCGGGCATCCGAATTGGGCGAAGTGGGGCCCGCGCGCGGGGATTGCATATCAGTTCGACAGCAAGACTGTAATCCGCGGAGGATGGGGGCTCTTTTGGGCTCCGCCTTTCGGCATCGGCGCACCGATTCAGACGGCCGGCTATTACGCCACGACCACAAATACTTTCACTAACGACGGCTATATCACGCCGACCGGCAACATGACAAATCCGTTTCCATTCGGACTGAACACGCCGGTAGCGAATACTTTAGGAGCGCTAAGCGGAGTGGGTCAGAGCATTGCGTTTGCGGACCCTTCGGCGCGCTCTCCACGAGTACAGCAATTTTCTTTCGATGTGCAGCGCGAGCTGAGCGGAGGCGTTTCACTGGAACTTGCATACGTCGGCTCTCGTTCTTCGCATCTGACGACAATGAGCGGAACCCGCAACATCAATGCGTTAAGCCCGTCGTATTTTGGCCTGGGGTATGACGCGCTCACGCAGAGCGTAAAGAACCCGCTCTACGGCGTGGTTGACAGTTCGAGTAACTTCGGTGGGGCAACCGTCGGGCAGTACCAGCTGCTGCTGCCGCATCCGCAATTTGGCGAAATCAACCTGAGCTTGAGCGATCAGGACAAAGCGCAATATGATTCGCTCGTGCTCAAGGCACAAAAGCGGCTGAGTTACGGTCTTACATTCCTTTCGAGTTTTACCTGGTCGCGCACATTCGATCAAGGTTCCGGCGGCCCCGGTAACTTCCTGAATGGCGGCAATGCCGGATATCCGCAGAACCCCTACAATGTTTCGGCAGACTGGGCACCGGCCTATTATGATTCGCCTTTGCGATGGTCCTCGACTTTCACTTACGAGCTTCCCTTCGGCAAGGGAAAAACTTTCCTGGGATCAACTAACAACTGGGTCGATGCCGTGGTTGGCGGATGGTCGCTGAACGGGATCATCATTTATCAAACCGGTTTCCCGCTGCAGATTACGCAGAGTCCGGATAACAACTCGCTCTTCGGCTACGATGTACAGCGTCCGAATGCGACCGGCAGCTCTCCTAAAGCATCCGGGAGCCTGGAAGAACGCTTGAATAATTACATCAACAGCGCCGCTTTTTCAGAAGCTCCGGCGCTCACGTTCGGCAATCTGGCGCGCGCCATAGGAATGCGTGGGCCCGGCCAGGCAAACTGGGACACATCGCTATTCAAAACGTTTACGGTTGCAGAGCGCTTCAGAGGCCAGTTCCGCACGTCGCTCCTGAACACTTTCAATACGCCGCTGTTTGCCGCGCCTAGCACTACGTACGGAACGGCGGGTTTTGGAGTGATCAACTCGCAGGCGAATTTTTCCCGGATGTTGGAACTCGGCATTCGCTTGTCGTTCTAGTTACCTTCGTATCAACTGTCGGGCAGGCGTTTGCGCGCTTGCCCTTTCTTATTCATGTAGGAACATTGACTATGGACCGAAGACGTTTCTTCAGAAACTCGGCAGGACTGCTGGCGGCAATGAAATCGGACTCTCTCTTGAGAGCGCAGCGTGCGACCGATGCTATTGCCGGCCGCCCCGCCGATACAGTCGCGCGCGATGAAGATTTCTGGTTTAACGTCCGTCATGCATTCACGGTGGATCGCAACATCATCAACCTGAATAACGGCGGCGTATCGCCCGCACCCAAGATCGTAAGCGATACGGAAATCCGCTATCTCGAGATGGAGAATATGAACCCCAGCTATTACATGTGGAAAGTTCTCGATCCCGGGATCGAAGTGGCGCGCCGACGATTAGCCAAGCTTTTTGGCGTAGATTCCGAAGAAATCGCCATCACTCGCAACGCCTCTGAGGCACTCGAAATCGTACAGTTCGGCATGGACCTCAAGCCCGGCGATGAAGTAGTCTCCACAAATCAGGATTACCCGCGCATGATGGCATCCTGGCGTCAGCGCCAAGCGCGTGACGGCATCGTATTGAAGCAGGTGAAGTTTACCGTGCCGCCGCCCTCTATGGATTATTTAGCCGCCCAGATCGAGTCCGCGGTCACGCCGAAAGCCAAAGTTATTCACATCTGCGACATCACCAACCGCA
>JAVHMZ010051752.1:0-11831 GCA_034782995.1 Amazona versicolor | reverse complement strand
GAAACCGTGAGCTTACCCAAGCCAATCCTGAATTCGAGAACTTCTCGAAGTTGATGACGTCGGCTTCGGACGACATGGGCACGGCGGCTCGACAGCTTTCGCCGGGTAAGTGGAACGATGCGCTGACGCCAGAGCAGAAAGCGCTGCAATCGCTACTGCGGGCCGAAGCGATCTTCCGCAACATCCAGGTCGCCTTTGGCCAACAGGGCGGCGCCGGTGCCGGCGGGGCCCAACGCGAACTGGCGCGCATGTTCGATCTCGAGCTCGACACCTCAAAGAATCAGTATGAAACGGGCCAGCAGGGCGGCGGCTCCGATAAACAGCAGAAAGCACTTGACGATGCTTTCGAGCGGCTGCAAATGTTGGCGCGACGGCAGCAGGAGCTCGCGCAGCAACACAACGGACAGCAGCCTGCAGAACAGCGCTGGCAGGAGGAACAGCTGCGGCGCGAAGCCGAAGAGTTGAAGCGGCAGTTGCAGCAGCTCTCCCAAAATGGTCAGAACGGCCAGCAATCGTCGCAACAGAATACCGCTTCGCAGGGCCAACGGGGCCAGAGCGGGGGAAGCGCCCAGGCTGGGGGCTCACAAAATCGTGAGGTCAACGAAGCCATGCGGCAAGCTTCCAACTCCGTCAGCCAGGCGGAAGACGAAATGCGAAAGGCGGTTGGCAACGGCGATGCGAGTGCTCAACAGCGCGCACTCAACCAATTAGCGGAAGCCCAGCGGCGCTTGGGCAATGCCTTGCACCGATCCGCCGGCTCGTCACTTTCGGACTTGACGGCGCAAGCCGATTCACTGGCCGGCCGCCAGCGCGATCTGGCGCATCGGATGAAGAGTCTTTACAGCGGCCCAACCGGACCAAATCGCGGCAGCGAATTTTCCGGCCAGCTCGGCGGCGAGTCCGGTGAAATGCCCGAGATGAATGACCCAGACAATCCGCGCTTCGGCTACGGATATCGACGGCGCAATTGGATGCAGGAGATGCGTCCCACGCACCGCGCCACCGACGAAGAGAAATCGCTCGCGGAGGAGAAGGAAAAACTGGCCGCGCAAGTGGAGCAGCTGCAGCGCGGCATTGAAGATCAGGAACAGGCGCTTCGTGCCGGCAGCCCGCAAGCCGCACGCCAGTTGCAAAAGGCTCTTTCCGATGCCGAGCAGAAAGAGCTGGCTTTGCGCATGCAGAAAAACGCACAGTGGATTCGCGAAGGTTATGGCGATCGAAATCTGGCAATGGAGGATAATGTCACGGCCGGCCTCGATCAATTAAGCAAGGATCTGCGTGGAGCGCAACGCACCCTACAAGCTGACGGCGATCCGTTGCATGGACAACCTGATAAAAGGGCGCAAGCGCTCGCGCAGGTTCGGCAGCTTCGTGAAATGTTGGAGCGGGCACGGGCCGGTCAATCCGGCGCCGAGCAACCGGGCTCACCTCAAAATGGAATCACTGGCGAAAGTGGTGCGCCTGGTGCGGTCCTTGGAGGAGAGGATAGTGATGGCCGCGGGCTCAGCCAGCGCGATCTGGACCAGGCAATCAACCGGCTGTCAACCCTGCGCGGACAGATCAGCGGCCAGGATCGGGCACTTGGCAACTATTTGGGCGGAACGCTCGGGCATCTGCGCGACCTGAACGCCGATCCACGCGTGCTACAGGCAACCATCGGGCAGGACGCGGTCGCCAGTCTTGAACGTCTGGAAGCCGAATTGACACGCCGCCTCGGCGAGCAGCAGGCCGGCGGTGCGCGTAGTGGTGCAGCGGAAAAGACCACTGAACAATACCGCGAGGCTGTAGCCGAATACTTCAAGAAGTTAAGTCAGCCCGCCCCTAAGAACTGAAGTGTCTCGCGGTCGCCCGCGTTAAATTCTCGTCTACTCGCGGCTAGACGCTGCAGAGCTGATAGGCTTGCTCCAGACCTCGGATCGGCGGCGTCTTTGCAGGCACGAATTCGTGCGAAAAGAAGCCCTGATAGCCGGTATCGGCGATGGCCTTAGCCACCGCGCGCCAGGTAACTTCCTGCGTGTCGTCCAGTTCGTGACGTCCTGGGTTTCCGCCCGTGTGGAAATGGCCGAAGAACGCGATGTTTTCCTGGATGGTTCGGATCAGATCGCCTTCCATAATCTGCATGTGATAGATGTCGAAAAGCAGTTTAACCCGAGGCGAATCGACTCGCTTCATCAGCTCTATGCCCCAAGCCGAGTGGTCGGCCATGTAGTCTTTATGGTTGACCTTGCTGTTCAGCAGCTCCAGATTCACCGTGACGCCCTTCTGCTCGGCGTAACCCTTGATCTTGTTTAGCGCTACCGCGCAATGAGCAAGACCTTCGTTGTCGGGCATCCCGCCCCGATTACCAGAGAAGGTAATTACGTTGACGACTTTGGCTGCGGCAGCCGCGTCTATGTCGCTTCGTACTTTGGCCAGCACACGCTCGTGGTTCTCAAGCCGGTTCAAACCTATAGGAATGGTATTTGGCTCGACGGCGGCGGTCATGGACGGAATCAATCCGTACTTCTGCACCGTTGCATATTGCTCCGGTGTGACCAGATCGATTCCTTTTAGACCGATGCGTTTCGCTTCCTTGCAGAGCTCATCGAGGGTGTACCATTTCTCCCAACACCAAAGCGAGACACCCTGATTCAAGCGGCCTCCATCACCTGTTTGGGGCAGCGCAAGTACAGGCTTTGCCAACGCAGCAGTGCCTGCTGCCACAGCGGACTTGAGCGCATTCCTACGATTCATCCGACTGCATCGTATCAAACAGCTCCCGCTTCGAAACGGCTATCTCCGTTGATGTGTGCTCCACGTCAATGCTCAGAGCCTGCCAGCTTCTTAGCTTCGCGCAGATGCGCTTCCAGGTCCGGCAGCGCTGACTTCGCATAGGCCTGCAGAGCCGAGTTAAATCCGTGGTCTGCCTCGCGTTTGAAGGAGACCAGCGCGTTCTCATGCTGGTTCACTACCAACTTCAGGAATGCGTGATCGAACGGCTTGCCCCTCGATTTATCGAGTCGTTTGACTGCGTTTTTGTGGACATCATCGAGCGTGTTGGGCGCGATTCCGCCTGATTTTGAGGCAACCGCCGTCAGTTTCTTCAGATCGGCCGTGTGATCCTGCTCCAGCATGTTGGCAAAGCGCTTCACATCCGCCGAGGATGCATGCAATTCGGCCATTTGCGCTATCCGCACCGTAACCAGATCGGTTTGGCCGGCAAATTCGACGTAGTCCTTATCGTTGGCGCTGAGCTCATCCGTTTGCGCGGCCTGCATCAGGCAGGGCAGAAAAGCAGCAAGTAGGCAGCACGCGACAACGGTTCGTTTCATTAGTGACAGGATAACTTTGCTCATCTGCAATTCCGCAACGGCCTGATCGCGAGGTGTGTCCAACGGTTGTGACACCGAAAGATTTGGCTACGCTTCGCAAGCACTTAATCGCCGGGCTCGCGGGCGGCGATTCACACCTTGCGTTTGAGCGGGCGTTGAAAGATTTCCCCCTTGCAGCGCGTGGACAGAAGCCGCAAGGTTCTCCGCATACGGCCTGGGAACTGGTCGAGCACCTGCGAATTGCGCAACGCGATATCCTCGACTTCTCGCGCGACTCCAAACATCAGTCGCCAGAGTTCCCCAAAGGGTATTGGCCGAAAGACGCCGCCCCGCCGAGCGAATCAGCTTGGGAGCACAGCATCGATGCCTTCACCCAAGATCAACGCGAGTTCGCGGAATTGCTGCAACAAGGCGACCTGTTCACCCCCTTTGAGCATGGCGAGGGGCAAACGCTCCTGCGGGAAGCGATGGTCCTGGCAAATCACAACTCCTATCATCTGGGACAGCTCGTTCTGCTGAAACGCATGCTCACCGGCGCCTGAACCCGCACGCCGTACTATACTCTTTGTAACGGTCTCATGTTTCGGCTCATCCAGAGCGGGCTCCTTATTAGCGTGGCCATTAGCGGCCCTGCTTGAGACCTCGTTTATCGTTGAAGACTTCGAGGCCACCGGCAGGGGAAACCATCCGGTGGCTTTTGCTTTTAAGAGTAGGCGATGATAGTTTTCACATTTGACACGACGCTGCGCGACGGCACGCAAGGCGAATCGGTTTCGTTCTCAGTGGAGGACAAGCTGCTCGTAGCAGAGAAGCTGGACGAGCTGGGTGTCGACTACATCGAAGGTGGTTGGCCGGGATCCAATCCCCGCGATAAAGAATTCTTCGAGCGAAGCAAAAATCTGAAACTCAAGCACGCCAAACTCACCGCGTTCGGAGCTACCCGTTTCGCCAGGAATTCGGTCGACCGCGACCCCAATGTGAGCGAGCTGCTCGCGGCCGGTACGCCCGTGATTTCAATCTTCGGTAAGAGCTGGGATTTCCAGGTGCGCTGTGCGCTTGGCATCAGCGAAGACGAAAACTTGCGGCTGATCGGCGATACCGTGCGGCATCTGATCGATCACGGCCGGGAGGTTGTCTACGACGCCGAACACTTCTTCGATGGCTACCGCGCGAATCAGACCTATGCGCTGCGTACGCTCGAAGCGGCCAAAGCCGCTGGCGCAGACGTTCTCTGCCTGTGCGACACCAATGGAGGCACTCTGCCCGATGAAATCGCACGCGCTGTCGCCGTTGTGCGCGCGCGCTTCGACGGCGTGATCGGCATCCATTGTCATAACGACGCTGAGGTTGCGGTGGCGAACACGCTCGCGGCAGTGGCGGCGGGCGCTACTCACGTTCAGGGCACCATCAACGGCTACGGCGAGCGCTGCGGAAACGCGAATCTATGTTCGATCATCGCCAACCTGGAGCTCAAGCTTGGGCACACAACCATCGGAGGCGAGCGCCTGAAAACGCTCACGACCACTGCCCGCTTTATCGCCGAGATGGCCAACCTCTCGTTGCGCCGCGAACAGGCCTACGTTGGCCCGAGCGCATTTGCGCATAAAGGCGGCGTACACGTCAGCGCAGTCATGAAGGACGCCGCCACCTACGAGCACATCGAGCCTGAACTGGTGGGCAATCGCCAGCGCGTGCTCCTGAGCGACCTTTCGGGGAAAGGCAATGTTGCCTACAAGCTCAAGCAACTCGGCCTGAAAGAACCGTTGAACGATATCGCCGGGCGCGAACTGCTCCAGCGCATCAAGCAGATGGAGCACCAGGGCTACGACTTCGAATCCGCCGAGGGCACTTTTGAGCTGCTGGTGCGGGAAGCGGCGCATCCCGAGTTTCTTCCCTTTGAAGTGGTGCGCTACGAAGTGCTCACGAAACTACAGAGCGGCACGGACGAGACGGTGACCACAGCCAGTGTGACTATGCGCGTCAACGAGGCCGTTCACTCTTCCACCGCCATCGGGCATGGGCCAGTGCATGCTCTTTATCTATGTCTTCGCCAGTGCCTGGCGTCCATCTATCCGGCGATCACGAATGTCCATCTGACGGACTACAAAGTGCGCGTACTCGG
This sequence comes from Amazona versicolor, assembly GCA_034782995.1. NCBI lineage: Eukaryota > Metazoa > Chordata > Aves > Psittaciformes > Psittacidae > Amazona > Amazona versicolor. Next base: position 6,398 of record JAVHMZ010051752.1, on the reverse strand, counting down.
CGGCAAGGGCGGCACCGAATCGAAGGTTCGCGTGCTGGTCGAATGGACGGACCATCGCCGAAGCTGGGCTACGGTCGGCATCTCAGATAACGTCATCGATGCGAGCTGGCGCGCTCTGGTAGATGCGCTGCGATTAGAGCTGATGCGCCTTCTCGAGAAAAAGGAAGACGGAGATTCCGTGGCTGCTCGCGATTTTAGCTGGGCCGTCTAGCAAAGACCGGCTTTCTAAGCGCGCCGTCAAGTTCCGGGCACCTTCTCGCGCGTGCTAACGAGTTTCATATCGACTCCGCCCTTCTCGGTCTCGACGTGACTCGCAATGGTGAGGGTCTGCTTATCCTCTGACAATTCCCACCGCTCCGAAATCAGCTCGTCAGTCCCTTGCGTGGTCTTCATGCTGGTACGAACGACCAGCACATTGTCGTCCCAATAGCATTTGCTCTCCGCATCGCGGCCATTCATGACATTCTTCGTGATAGACCCATCGGTGAAGTACGTCAGATCGGACGTGGTTGTCTTTTGACCGTCGGTCTGGATGGTGTGCACATTGATCGCCGGGTCGTGGTCGTCAATGACACGCACAATAACATCCGGCATGCGAAAGCCATGAAAGTCACTTTGATCCTTCTGCATGCGCCAGCGCCCTGAGAAGTCCGGCTTTGGTAAAGCTCCCGGAGCTTTGGGCTCTTGTCCGGCGAGCAACCAAGGCGCGATGAGAAAAAGACAGAGCAAGTGGCGTGAACGAAACATGACTATTCTTGAAGCTTGGCTCTCTTCCATGATAGTTGCCAAGCGGGCCGCAAGCTTTGTCTGAGCTACTGCGATCAATACGACTTCCCTCTGCCGGAGCAGCATAAATTTCCACTCCCGAAATACCGGCTCTTGCGCGAGACTCTTTCCGCCGATGCTCGCTTTCGCATTGAGCCCGCCCGTCTGGCCACTCGTGACGAGGTCCTTGGCGTGCACAGTCCCAATTACGTTGACCGCTTTCTCGACGGCACGCTAGACCGCTCCGTGATGCGCCGGGTGGGCTTTCCCTGGTCGCCGCAACTAGTTACACGCACACTCGCTAGTGCGGGCAGCACACTGCAGGCTGTCGCTGCCGCTTGCGAGTACGGCTTCGGAGGCAGCCTCGCCGGTGGAACTCACCACGCTTTTCGCGACGCAGGCGCCGGATTCTGCGTTTTTAACGATCTCGCCATCGCCATCCAATCGATGCGCCGCGAACACCACCTCCAACGAATAGCAGTGATCGATCTCGATGTTCACCAGGGTGATGGGACCGCCTCCATTTTTAACGGCGACCCCGCAGTCTTCACGCTATCTGTGCACGGCGCCAAAAACTTTCCTTTCCGCAAACAAACGAGCACGCTCGACGTTGAAGTGGAAGACAGAATCGGCGACAACGAATATCTGGAACTCGCCTCCGCTGCACTTGCGGCCGTCTGGAACTTTGCACCGCAGCTCGTTCTCTATCAGGCCGGCGTCGACGGGTTGCACAGCGACCGGCTGGGCCGTCTTGCCCTCACACTCGAGGGACTTCGGCAGCGCGATCGTCTGGTATTCGCCGGGGCTCGTCATCGCTCCATTCCCTTGGCAGTGACCATCGGCGGGGGTTATTCGGACCCGATCTCAGCAACGGTCGAAGCACATGCGCAAACGTTCAGGATTGCTGCGGAGATCTATTGCTGAGACCCGTGGCTTTGTGGCGCGCCGTCCCTGGCAGGAGTGTTCCAGCCAAGATCGGCGCCCGTTTTGTACGTGAACCATTTTCCGGTAAGCTCGCCGCGATCATTGACACGTCCAATGCAATGGAAGGCACCAGCGCCGGGCTCGCCGAAGCGCAGATCCGTTAAATCGAACCTCGTATCGCGGCTGCCCTCGCCGAATACCGGTTGTGCGGACCACACAGGAAATCTGGCGAAGTAAAGGAAGTAACGGAACGGATCGGTGCGAACCGCGTTCGCGAGAGCTGCCGTAACAGGGGGTTTATAAAACACCGTGGGATTTGCAAAGGGAAAGGCTGCGAGCACATCCACTTCTCCGATCCGGTAATCGTTATTTGTCTCGACGACTGCGGTCCAATGAAGCGGGTTAAAGGCGTCGGGAAGCGCCGCAGTCTGGACGGGCGGCGTTCCGTCATAAAACCGAGATTCTAATCCCGCGACTACCCGGTTATGCAGAACGGCGCGAGTCCCATCAAAGAGCACGAAAAGGCAGAGCGCGGCCAGCGCAACGGCGCGTCCGGGAGTGGAACGGCGGTCGCCGATCTCTCGATTCACCAGACTTGAAAGAAGCGGCCACAGTGCTGCAAGAGCCAGCACCGCCAGAATCCATCCGTCGTACAGCGAATTGAGATCGAGATGGAACCATCGTGAGGAGAACGGCAGGAGCAGCCGAACGCCATAGCTGTTCGTGCAGTCCAGAAGCAAGTGACTGACGACGCCAGCCAGGCACAGGAGCCAGGCACGCCACCAGGGCAACTTTTCCCAGAACGCCACCGCTATCACCACCACACTCAGCGCCGCCATGAACGGCATACCCAATAACGAGTGAGTGTAGCCTCGATGCACCTCGAGATAGTGAAAGGAACCGCCGGTCGCCCCAACGATGTCACGGTCGGGCACGTTGGCAGAAAGCATCAACAGCCAGACGGCACGCGGGCAAACTCGGTCCAATCCGGCGCGGGACAGAGCAAGGCCGGTCAGGGTGTGGGTAACATTATCCATTCCCGGGATCGGCGGGCGGCGGCGTTGTGCTCATCGCTCTGCTCAACACTCGCGCCGATCCAGCCCTGGGTAAGCCTTGCTGGCTGCGTTCGCGGGCGAGGAACTCGGGGGGTACCAGTAACGTCAGAGCGTCAGGAACGATGTCGACCCTGGCAGGCAGCCTTCCCGCAAGTTCCCCATCTACCTGTACAAAAATCTTTTGTTCTTTAGGCGGAAGGAAACTTACCGATTGGCCGCGAAGGACCATGCATCCTGGCGTTCTCTGCACCTGATGTGTTGCTACCGCAGCGAGGTAGGCAAGATACCGAATGCTCTGGGTGCCTCGAAACAGAACGACTTCGAAATCGTCACGCAGCAGTGATGCGCCGCGCGCGATTTCCAGATCGCCGCCGTAGTTACGAACCCGCGATACCAGGGCAAAGCTCGCCTCAAAGAAGCGGCCGTCAACCAAAACTTCAAATTCCGTGAGCGGGCGAAGAACCTGGGCGAATCCGCAGACATAGTATGCGAGCTTCCCGGCAGCTGCCTTCAAATCGAGATCGAGACGCGACACGATCTCAGCATCAAGGCCGGCCCCAGTCATGCATATGAACGAACGAGACGAGCTGCTTTGCGTGATCACGGAGCCCGACGCAATACGGCAAGGCTGAAGCGACTTTAGCTTCGATGCGACCTTTGCCAGATGAATCGGCAGACGCAGTTCGCGCGCCAGCACATTGGCGGTACCGCCCGGGAAGATCGCCAGCGGCACTGCTGAGTGCAGCATGCCATCGATCACTTCGTTGATGGTACCGTCGCCCCCGGCCGCGATGATCAGGTCGCAACCTGCGTCGATCTGCTCCCGAGCCTGTGAGCCGGCGCTGCCGGGCGCCGTCGTCGGCACCAGATGCGCCTCGATTCCCTGTTCGGCGAGCAACGGGGGCGTTCGTTGGAGCGAGCGCATGTGACGGGAGAGTCCGCGGGCGACCGGATTGTAGATGATCGCGGCTCTGCGTGGGGAGAACGAGTCCAAGTCAACCATTGTGAACCATCGCTCTTGGATAATCTGGTTACCGGAGGAAGTTCCGAGTGCTGGTGGTAATGCGGGCCTCTGCAGGTCCTGCCGACATTGAGCGTGTTTGCGAACGAATCGAAAGCCTCGGTTACAAGCCGCACATCATTCCCGGCGAGCAGCGCACGGCGATCGGGATTACCGGCAACAGTGGGCCTATTGACGCCGCCGAATTCGAGAGTCTGCCGGGTGTGGCCGAGGCAATCCGCGTCTCCAAACCGTACAAACTTGTCAGTTGGGAGACAAAGCCGGAGAACACAGTAGTTGCAATTCGCGATGCGCTCGTCGGCGGAGGCGAGCTTGCTTTATGTGGAGGCCCTTGTTCAGTCGAAAGCCGTGAACAGATTCTGGACTCTGCTCGCGCCGTCAAGGCCGCCGGCGGCCAGCTACTTCGAGGCGGCGCTTACAAACCGCGTACGTCTCCTTACAGCTTTCAGGGCTTGGGCGAGCGTGGTCTGCAATACCTGGCCGAGGCGCGCGAGGAGACCGGACTCGGCATTGTGACCGAGGCCATGGACACCGAAACTTTTGACCTGGTCGAGGAGTGTGCCGACTGCATCCAGATTGGGGCGCGGAACATGCAGAATTTTGCGCTCCTGCGACGGGCCGGACGATCGCGCAAACCGGTGCTTCTGAAGCGCGGTATGTCGTCCACCCTCGAGGAGTTTCTGATGGCCGCAGAGTACATCCTAGCCGAAGGCAACTACAACGTCATCCTGTGCGAGCGCGGCGTCCGCACGTTCGCCGATCACACCCGTAACACTCTCGACCTCAGCGTCGTGCCCGCCGTGCAAAGCGCAAGCCACCTGCCGATCATCGTCGATCCGAGCCATGGCACTGGGAAACGGGACAAAGTCCTTCCCATGAGTCTCGCTGACGTGGCAGCCGGAGCCGCCGGCCTGATTGTCGAAATGCATCCGGCGCCTGAACGCGCGCTCTCAGACGGATACCAATCTCTCGACCCGCGTGAATTCGCCGAATTGACTCATGAGTGCCGGGCTGTTTTCGATTTGCTGGCATCACGTCGCAAACCCTCGGCACTGGCGACTCCGTAGACTTCGCGAAATACGTGCGTCTGTATATCGAATTGTCGAAGGCGCTCACCGACGCTCGTTGCAAATTGGGAAGGCGTCAGCCTCAGTTTGTTAAGCAGATTCGTCGTGTCGCGTCGGCGGCATCAGATGGAGCATTTCTCTAAAGTACTGCTCCATGCTTGACCAAGATCGTCCCAATGTCAGGCCCCCGTCCACAACCAAAGAGTGACCATTTACAAAGCTAGAATCATCGCTCGCCAGCCACAGCACCGCCTTCGCAATGTCGAGCGTCTCGCCCGAGCGAGGAAGTGGCTGGACTTGCGAAAACGGGGACTTTAGTTTTCCCGCGAGTTCATCGGCAGCGGGGGCCGATAAGCCAAAGGCCGTTCCGAAGATGGGAGTGGGAATCGGACCAGGGCAAACGCTGTTCACTCGAACGCCGCTTTCACCTAGTTCAGTAGCAACACTGCGTGTCAGTTGAATCACGGCCGCTTTGCAGGCGGAGTAGATATGCGGTGCATATCCGGTGAAAAATCCCGCGATGCTGGCGTTGTTGATGATGGTTCCAGACATTTGGGGCTTCATGATTCGAGCGGCGTGTTTGATGCCCAAGACGACGGCGCGAAACAAAACTGAAATCGTCTCGTCCAAGCCACTTGCCGGCATTTCTGTGATCGACCCTAGAACGCCCGCTGAACCAGCATTGTTAACCAAGCAATCCAAGCGGCCAAACTGAGTGAACGCCAAGTCCACCGCGTGGGCCAGGTCGGCCTCTTCGGTCACATCCATTCTCAGCGGAACAGCAGCCGGGCCGAGTTCCGCTGCCAAGTCGCGGCAGAGTTCCTCGCGGCGGCCGCCAAAGACGATGCGCGCTCCCTCCGCGACGAAGAGCCGGGCGGTTTCTGCTCCGATGCCGCTTGTAGCACCCGTGATCACCGCTACCTTGCCGTCCAGTTTGCCCATAAATCTCCCGATTCTAAATGGCTCTCAACTGAAATGACAGGAGTATATCTAACCTGTGTACGTCGGCCCGCGTGCTAAGACTGCATTGTCACGGAACATCCTTCAGCAGTACTCTCGCGACCCGGATACGCCGGCGTTGCCAGGTGTAGCTCATTACAAGATCGCCCGAGCCTGCCTGAATCAATGACGGGTACGAAAACTCGCCGGCTTCATCCTCTATCGCGGCGAAGATTCGAAAGTGCTCGCCATCCCGGCTGACAGCTAAATTCAGCGGCGTACGCGCGCTCGTGCTGTTGTTGAATGCCAGCACAACCCGTCCATCGGCTAACCTGATCGCGTCAATCCCGGAGTTCGGGTTGGGCAGGTCAAGCGTGCGCGCAGCTGACCACGTGCGTCCTTTGTCAAACGAATCGGCAACACAGATGCGGCCAATAGCCTGCTTCGATCGCGCATAAAGCCGCAGGTGATCGCCGCCCAGCTGAATCACCGAGGGCTGAATAATGCCGTCCTTCCCGGGCACCGTGACGGGGCCGATCCGCTTCCACGTTCTGCCGTTATCTGTACTGCGCTCAATCCAGCAAGCCCACGATTGGTAGCTCTCTACTGAGGTGCCGCTTACCACCG
>JAVHMZ010051642.1:0-11831 GCA_034782995.1 Amazona versicolor | reverse complement strand
TTCGGTCGAGTTGTTCCGCCATCCAGAACTGCAATTCGCGCATGTGATCGCCGGATAGATAACCGCTCTGCCAGCTCGCATTGTCCTCGAGCCCATGCCAGATCGGCTTGCTCGAGGATTGACCGTCCTTCGTGACGTAAGTATTCCAACGATACGTTTGATAGATTGCAATGATCGACACCGCATGCGCGATTGCAAGCGGCGCAGAACCTGGTCCTTCCAGGATTACGAGATTGTCGTCATTCTTGGAACTTGCCTTCACGCCAAGATTGTGCGAGCCCGTTATCAACACCGGATGGTCTCCAAATGGATCGATCACGATCACTTTACTGTGCACCATTACCATGCTGGCGCGCAGTGCTTCGTCTTCCCAGCTCTGAAACCGTGTCTTTATCGCAGCCGGAACCAGCACGTCCTTGCTGAGTACCTTCGGATCCTCTTTCCCGCCGTTGTACAGCGCTACCGGTTCATTTCGCAACCGGCTTTTCGTGGAAGCCTTACCGGAGGAAGATTCATTTTGATTCGTCAGATTGGCTATTTCCTGATTGACGACACCACGAATGTACAACGAAGGATCGTAGTTCTTCGGCAGACTGGAGTTGTGTCGATCCAGCACGCACTGCAGGAGAGTCTGTTTCTCTGGATCTTCCTGATAAGTTCCCGGATTAAAGAACAGGAACAGTATGCCGTCTTTGGCGTTGTTGATGAGGTCGCGGGCGTACTCCAGCTCTTGCTGTTTAGTTGTGGGAGCGAACCAGGGAGTAACCTGCACATCGTCAACCTTGAATTGCTGCAGTTTGGAATTCGCCTGGACCAGAGAAGCAGGAAAACTGTTCCCGGCCTCTTTCAATAAATTCCATTGCTGCAGAAAACGATCAGCCACTGCCGCATCGTCGATAAAGAGTGCATTGTTGGCCTGCGTGCACAAACCCGTCTCCGTCCAATTCGTGCTCCCGGTGAGCACTTTCTGCGCGTTTCCGCTAGCGTCACAAAACACGGCGAATTTGTTGTGAGCAAAATGCCCGCTGCTGACCATGCGGTCGAATACCTGAACCCCAGCTTGGCGGAGTGTTTCGCGCGCGCGTGCGTTTTCGTCGGGTTCTTTCGAGTTGAATGCGCCATTTGCCAGAATGACTTGCGCCGACGAGCCCATGGCCACGAGCGTCTCCATCAACTCGGGATCGTTCAATTCGTAAAGAGCGGCAAAAAGCTGTCCACCTTTGGCCTGTTGAAGTTGTTTGAGAATCTCCAGCCGTAACAGACCGGAAAGCGAGTCTCGTAGCGGATCTCCCGGTTTATCGATTAGTTGCTTTAGCGCAGCCTGCCGATTCTGCCCTGCAGCCTCTTGGTCCAGAACACGTGACACCCACTGCGCTGCGACGATGCCCTTGTTGAAGAAGACGGAAATGTGTGGCGTACATTGCCCCGTAACTTTCATGCTCGGAGTCAGTGGACTAGCTGAGTCGTTAGCGAGCTTTAGGTCATCTGCTGTACCCACAACAGGGATTACTTTGTATTGGACTTCGTCACCCGGCTTGACGCCGTAATCCCACCACAGATATCGCTGGACCGGCCACTTCCACGGATCGTCTGCAGGAAATGTTGCGTTTTGGGAAAAGCCAACAAAGCCATGCAAGTAGGTTTCAGATCCATTGCACGTTTTCTGAACAGTAAATCCGCGGCAATTGTCAATTGTATCGCTGTCTGAAGGGAACCAAACGATGGCTACATGATCTCCGTTTTCATACGCCTTCACTTGCAAACTCATAATTCGAACCTCCGATTACTTCGCATGTAACACGTTGGTAACCAGTCCGAAAAGGACGCAAATCGCCACTGATGGTCAGAACGCACGTACCTTCTGGATAAGCGTACGAACACAATGGATAAGACAAAAGATGAACCTCTCCTTAGACGGTGACATTTTTAGCAACTTTTTTATCTACTTTTATTTTCAGCAACTTAGGTCGTCGCAACGGCGTCAATTCGAACGCCTGGGTTTATCCATGAGGCGTGAAAAATAATTTGCATTCTCGGCGGAGTCGACTCAGTCTATGCAGTCGTACTGTTTGCCCGCTGCTATTTTTTTGTGCGACGTGGTGCTTCGCCGAGGACAAATTTGTAATAACCGGCTCTTCCGTTCCGGCTGACTTACTCGAGCAAAACTACGGACGCGTTCCAAAAGAAATTACCGCCTTTGATCTCAATATCTGCAACGTCTCCGCATCGAGACAGGTCATCGTAAGTAGTGAAATTTATCAGACTTTAGCCAAAGAGAATGCCGGTTTGCAGCCGATCGGCAGACAGATTATGCTCGCCGCAATCTTGCGGAATCAGAACCGGAGCGTGGGTGCAGTCACGGGCATGGTGCTGAACTCCTTGACCGGCGTACTTTCGATTCTCGGTTCCGCAAAGTACAAACTGCCCAGCGGCTTGCTGACCGGTGCCGCTCTGGGATCGATCTCCGCACAACAGTTGCTCGTTAACTTTAAGCCGGTTCTGTCGCCAGACCGCCTGGAGAAGTTTGATCGACAGGTTCTAGAATCGGCTCTAGTGCTCGATGGGGGCTCGTGTGTCGAGCGGACGATCTTCGCGAAAGCAGACACTTCGCATCCCGCGGCCCGAAGCAGGGCCATGAGTTTCAATTTTCACGTCCGCTAAAGAGGCGTAAAGGCTACGCGGGTTGCGGGACCCGTGCCGGTGTAGGAGTGGCATCCTTTACCTTTGGCCGTAACGCCTCTTCTCTTGTGGCCGTGGACCGGCACCGGAATTGGGCCTCCGGTGTCGTAAGGCGCATCGCCCCGGGCAGGGTGATGCGCCTTTCGGATTCTCAATGTCAGAGTAGTAAGTTGATCCGCTATTCAACCAGACTGCCCGGCAGCGTTCTGCCGAATCGACTCAGCGAACTTGTCGAACACCAGCGGGCCCAGCATGACTTGCTGGATCTAACAACTTCCAATCCGACACAAGCTCTAGGTTCGGCTTATCCTCACGAAGAGATTCACGCGGCGTTAGCCCGTTCTCGCAGCTTTCTCTACGCGCCCGACCCTCACGGTTTGAGATCCGCACGCGAAGCTGTCGGGCAGTATGGATTGGATCCCGATCGAATCGCGCTCACCGCCAGCACCAGCGAAGCGTATGCGATGCTCTTTAAACTTCTCTGCGATGCGGAAGACGAAGTTCTCGTTCCAACTCCGTCCTATCCGCTTTTCGAACATCTCGCTCGTTTGGAGAACGTGTCGGTGAGGCCGTACCGGCTGCACTACGATGGGGTTTGGTCCATTGACCTCGAACATCTGCGCGATTCCATCTCGCCGGCATCCCGTGCAATCGTCGTTGTGAACCCTAACAATCCGACGGGGTCGTTTTTGAAAAAGTGGGAACTGCTCGAGCTAACTTCACTCGCTCACAAATATTCAATTGCGCTGATCTCGGACGAAGTTTTCGCCGAATACTCATTCGGATCCGATGAGCATCGAGTGGCGTGCGACGATGTCTTGACTTTTTCGTTGAATGGCCTTTCGAAGTTGGCCGGCATGCCGCAAATGAAGCTGGCCTGGATCACGATCAACGGGCCCGAGGCGATACGCGAGAAAGCATCGCAAAATCTAGCATTTGTTCTTGATACCTATCTTTCCGTCAACACGCCAGTGCAACATGCACTTCCAGAACTACTCAGGGTTGGCGAACGAATTCGCAGCACGATTCGCGAACGGACCGCGCAAAACCTTCATTCCCTGAAACAAATTTTTTCAGGGACCGCGATTCAGCCGCTACATGTTGAAGGCGGGTGGTCCTCGATTCTTCAGTTGCCAAGAGTTATTACGGAAGAGAAGTGGATCGAGAACGCCCTGCTTCAAAAGAACGTTCTCTTGCAACCTGGGTATTTTTTCGATATGGAACGCGAGGCTTACGCAGTCGCGAGCCTCATCACCCCGCCTGAGATCTTCCGCAAAGGATGCTCTAGCCTAATTGAACTTTGGCGTGATCACCCAATTTCGAAGCATCTTTCGTAACATATGCTTTGGCAAAATCAAAGGCGCGGCCGATGGATGTGGGAGAAGAATCCCAGTACTCGCCGCGCTCCGCTTTGATCTTCATCAGAGCGATATCGGGATCTTCGAGTCCCTGCGGAAAGAAAATTTTGTACGCCGGCTTCCAAAGCTCTTGCATTTTCGCTTTGTCACGAACGATGAGCGCTGAGCCGGATATCGAGATGAATTTGCTCTTTTCAGGGTCGGCGAAACTGACGTTGACCTGATGATGCTGCGCGGCTTCATCCACTTTGGGCGCACTCGCCTTCGTGAAGAACCACAAATCCCCGTCGAACTCGACTTGCTGCGTCGCCATAGGGCGGCTGTGCAGCGATCCATCTTCGTTCGCCGTCGTCAGCATGGCGAACTTGATATCCTTCATCATTTCTGCAATTTTCTCGATGTCGCTTTCCTGCTCGGGCAAAGATGAGTCTCCTCTCCCATGGTGACGCAATGCACGAAGCTTAGTTACGACGTTCGCGTGCGGGCAATTTCCGGCGCTTCCTCGATCGGGTGCGGAAGCATGCTTTCGGGCTGTAGATAGTATTTCGTCAAGCCTTCTTTAAGCGTGGCCAGCGCTTCTTCGGGCGTATCCGCAAAGCGGAAGAGATTCATGTCGGAGGAAGAAATCATGCCGTACTTGATCAATGCGTCAAAACTGAGGATCTCTTTCCAGAAGTCAGATCCATATAAGACGATCAGAATCTTGCTTTCGAGCTTTTGTGTTTGCGCAAGGGTCAGAATTTCGGTGAGCTCGTCTAGAGTTCCGAAGCCGCCGGGAAACACCACCAGTGCTTTGGCAAGGTAGGCAAACCAGAACTTGCGCATAAAAAAATAGTGGAACTCAAAGGAGAGCTCGGGCGTGATATACGGATTCGGCCTTTGTTCAAAAGGCAAACCGATATTAAGGCCGATGGTTTTGCCGCCGGCATCGCGCGCTCCCCGGTTAGCCGCTTCCATGATTCCCGGACCGCCGCCTGAACAAACAACGAAGCGATGCGGCGCTTCTCCACATTCATTAGGGGGCGGAGCAAGCGAGGCCGACCACTCGGTGGTGAGCCGAGCCAGATCGCGCGCGTCGTCATAATAGCGAGCGAGTGGGCCGGTTTCCGTGATGCGAGCTGAGCCGAAGAAGACGATGGTGTCGTGCACTTTCTCGTCCTGGAAGTGAGCTAGCGGCCACAGGTATTCCGAAAGGATCCGCAGGGGCCGGGACTCCGAACTCTGAAGAAAGGCTTCTTCGCGGTAGGCCAACGGACGCCGGATTCCGAGTTCTTCCGGAAAAGGCGCGGGCCGCTGATTGTTAATTGCTGCCAAACACTCCGATTGTCGCAAAGCAGACCTCCGTAACCGCGTGAGCCATTGGTAGAATTCGGGCAATGGCCGGACGCACGGTGTTCACCGTCCTTGAAGAAACAGCCAACAAACAAGGCGATGCGCTCGCATTACATCAGCCGAACGGCGGCAAAGGCGGCGGGTATCGAACGTATTCCTGGAATGAGTGGCTGCAGGCCTCGCGGGAAATCGCGCTTGGACTGCGAGCCTTCGGGCTGAAAAAAAGCGAAATCGTCTGCATTCTCTCCGAGACTCGGGCAGAGTTCTATCTGGTGGACTTAGGAATTATGGGTGCCGGCGGCATTTCGGCCGCACTCTACACCGCCTACCCGCCGGAGGATCTGGTAAAGAACTTAGACGGTGCGCAACCGCGTTTCTTCTTTATAGAGGACGTTCGTTCTAAAACGGCGTTGAAGCAAGCGGCGGATCGGGCCGGGGTCCGGTGGCCAGAAACGGTAATCCTGATGACCGGTTCGGAACCGGGCACGCTCAACTTGGACGAATTGCAGGCGAAAGGGCGCGAGGTGCTCGCCCAAGATCCGCAAGCCCACGAAAAGTTGGCCGAGGAACTCGATCCCCAAGATCACGCCGTTCTCTACCTGACGTCGGGCGCGACCGGCGAACCCAAGATGGGTTTGACCAGTCACCGGGCGATCGTCGCCAATATCGACAAAGCGCCTGATGTGCTGCCAATCGGACCTCAAGACTCGACTGTGGTGTTCTTGCCTTCGGCGCATATCGCGCAAAGAATCGTGCTGGAGTTTGCGCCGATGCGGATGGGAACGCCCGTTTGGTTTTCAGAAAGCCTGGCCAAATTACCAAACGAACTCCGTTCCATACGTCCGACCCTCTTTCTAGCCCCTCCAAGGATATGGGAGCGGACCTACGCTAACGTATTGACAGAGTTGAAGAAACGCCCTGCGTTTGCGCGAAAGATCTTTCATGGAGCGCTGGGGCTGGGGCTGCAGGCGACGAAATTAAAAAACGAAGCCAAGCTTGTCCCAGCCTGGATGAAGTCGCTGCTGGGCCTGGCGGACCGGCTCGTGTTCGGAAAAATCCGTGAACGGCTTGGCGGCAGGATTCGGGTGGCGGCTTCGGGTGCCGCACCTCTCGGTCGCGATCTTGCGGAGTTTTTTGCAGCCATCGGGATGCCGCTGATAGAGGGCTACGGGCTGACCGAAGCCGGGGTCCTCTGCTTTAATCCGATCGACAGACCCAGGGCCGGCAGTATCGGCAAGCTTTTGCCAGATGTCGAGGCGCGGCTCGGGCCGGATAATGAGCTTCAGGTTCGCACCCCGTTTCTTTTCGACGGCTACTACCAGGACGAGACCGCTACCCGGTCAGTACTGAGCGAAGACGGTTGGTTTTCCACAGGAGATGTGGCGCAGGTAGACGAGGACGGCTATTGGTACATCACCGGCCGGAAAAAAGAGCTGATTGTGTCATCCAACGGCAAGAAGATCTATCCCGCGCGCATTGAGAATCTGTTCAAGGTGGAGCCGCTGGTCAACCAAGTTCTCCTGGTGGGAGACAAGAGACCGTATATGACAGCTATTTTTACCCTGAACGGGTCTCAACTGGGCGAACTGAATAGCGATGAGACCGTCAACAAAGCCGTGCAGGCGGCGGTCTCACGGGTGAATAAGCAATTGGCAGACTTCGAGAGGATCAGGAGATTTCGCGTGCTCGACCGCGATTTTACGATTGAACACGGCGAACTGACACCAACGATGAAGATTCGGCGAGCTCGGGTTCTGGAGAACCATAGGGAACTCGTGAGCCAACTTTACCTAGGGCGAGAAGAGAGCGAGTGAAGATCACGTCGGCGGGAATCTGTTCTTCGGCCCGGCGTTCCGCCGAAACTGCCTGAGACAACTCGGACCCGGTCTGTCCGACCGGAAAGCTTTCCAGCAGATCACTAATGCGGACCTGGGGTAGGCGAAGGCGAACAATGATGGCCGTCGAGATCGTTGCGAAGATGGCCGCACCCATAGCAATGCTCATAGCGTCACTCCTAGCGGCCGTAGCCGCTTATAGCTGTATTGGTAGAGTGTGGATGAAATGAAAAAAGTTTCCCGGAACTTTTGCAGATGAGCGACAATCAGCCCATCCGATTGACGCCGATCTTTCGGGAACGGGTTTGGGGCCGCAAGAGCCTGGAGCCATTTTTCAGTCAAACTACTCACACTGAACCTATCGGCGAAGTTTGGTTTACCTTTAGTGAGAATCTTACAACGGCGGGAAAAACGTTGGGCGAGTTGCTTTTGCAGCAGCCCGAGATATTAGGCACTGCAGCAGATCCGGCTCATCCCGGTGTGTGTCCGCTGCTAGTGAAAATTCTCTTCACAACCGAACGGCTTTCGGTGCAAGTTCATCCTGATGACGCGTATGCCCGGCAGCATCACGACAGTCTGGGAAAAACGGAAGCCTGGTATGTAATTGCAGCGGAGCCTCCGGGCGAGGTGGCCGTTGGTTTTCGCGAACCGATCAGCGCTGAACGACTGCGGGAATCGGCTGAGTCGGGCGAGATCGAAGGCTTGCTAGACTGGCGCAAAGTCAAAGCCGAGGATTTGATTTATACTCCGGCAGGAACGGTTCATGCGATTGGAGCCGGGCTGACGGTTTGCGAGATTCAGGAAAACTCGGACATCACTTACCGGCTGTACGATTATGGACGGCCTCGCGAGCTGCATGTAGAGCACGGAATGAAGGTTTCGCATCTCGGTCCACATGAGTACGAGGCGAAGCGGATAAGTTTAGCGGCAGGCCGCGACGAACTGGTTGCCAGCGATTATTTTCGGATCGAGCGGCTGCGTCCGAAAGCCCGCATTGCGATCAGCGGCAACCAGCCTTTTTATTCCCTGCTGATCTGTACAGAAGGCACGGGAACGATCGACGGTGATCCATTTACCGCCGGCCGCTCCTGGTTCGTGCCTGCGGGTAACGATGCTTTTGAAATTGACAGCGTAGACTCAGAGTGGATTTTGACGTATACGAGCAATGAGCCGCTCGCGGGCTTGAGCCAGGTGGGACGCGCCTAACAGCGAGCGCCTATTTCAACTTCTCGAGTTCTTCTCGATACAGCGGATTGTGCGGGAACTTATCCGCAAGCTCGGCCAGCAACGGCTTCGCGGCGGCGTGGTCTTTGTCGCGTAAGGCAGCCACGGCCAGCAGCAGTTGCGCGTACGGACGCAGATAGCGACCTTTCTGGGCGGTCAGTTTGAGTTTCGCGAGCCCCGCCTCTTTGTCCGTTTCCGATCCAGTGGCATGCAGCAGCCAACGCACTGGTGCGGGCTTCTGGCTGAGTAAATAGTTTTCGACACCGCCCGCCAGATAGGCGTCGTAACAATCCGGATACAGTGCCAGCAATTCGGCCGCAACGCGTCGGCCTTCTTTGGTTTCGGTCAGGGCCTGCAGATTTTGTTTCTCGATAAGAGCAGCGTAGTCGGCTTGCAGACCGAAGCGCACCACTGTTGCGAACAAGGCAACTTCATCGCGTGGCGACTGCCGGAGCCGGGCTTCGGAAAGATTGCGGCTGCGTGCTAAGGCATCTTCGAACCGCTGCTTGAGCGCAGGATCGGGAACGAGTGCGGCCTTAGTCGCGAAGTTCCGGTCGTCCACAAAGAACTGGGATTGAAGAATGCGTAGCCGGTCGAACTCGGAAAATAAGTACGCAGCCGCATCGAACGCGGGACCACGTGGATCATCCGGATGCTCCGTCTCCCATGCTTCAAACAATTGATGGGCCGACGGGAACGCCAGGTTGTACATGTGATCGAAACCCTGCTGGAGGCGTTCATCCGTCACACTGGCACGGGCCGTAAGCGCCGACAGGACTACAATGGCTACGGTTCCGGAGAGTTTGTGCATAACGATGACACAAGCGCCAGACGAACCCGGCGCCGCATATTACGTGGCAGCGGGCACACCCGACACCGCAGCCTTCTTACGGTGCGACGGAGGTTTAACGGCTTTCGTTTCGCTTTCCTTTGACCACCGCCCCAGGCGATAAGCGCGCGAATAGCCGGACGTGTGGTTCGCAATCGTCACGGTAATGGCTCCGCCGCCATCGCATTGATAGAGCTCTTCAATGCGCTGGGTCAAGGCACCCGGGGAAAAGTCCACAACCGAGCTTGCCAGATCCTCTGTTTGCTGCAAAGCCGGGTCGAACGGAAAGTGAATTTCGTCCCAGACCGTGACCTCGCCGCTCGGGATGCCGTCGTGCGTACGATGGCTGCACTCGAGGAAACGAAAATGACCGACGTTGTGGATCGGGGAGTAGTCGCGGCGAATGGCCAAGGCGGGTTCGCCCGGCGCGGGCAAGGGCGAACCTTTTTCAAACAGCGGATCGAACACGATTTTGGAACCGCGCTCGGCTTCGCGCCAGACGCCGAAATAGCGCGAGAGTTTCTCGCTCACTTTATAGGAGTCCGGCTGCGCGGCCTGAATGGAAAGACCGATTGCAGTGGCTGCACGCGTGTATGCGGAGCGCCGTACACGACGGCCGAAACGTTCCCGTAACACGCGCGCGACGAGCGGCAACTCGCTGCCGCCGCCCGTGACATACAGCGCCTCGAATTCACCGCTTTCACCAGCCAGCAGGTCTTCGGCTGCCGCGAGTGTTTCTTCCACCAGCGGCCGGGCTGCGTCGTAAAAATCGGACACAGGAATCTGCACCGCGCCCCAAGCCGGGTTGACAGGATCGAGATCGATCGTCAGACGGCGTGAATTCGGATTCAGGCTTTCCTTTTTGTTGCGGCATTCCTCGAGCAGGCGGAACCAGGCGGCCGCCGGCAGTTGATCGCGCTCGTAGAGGCTGATCCCGGCGCTTTCGAGCGCGAGATCGGCCAGAATGTGATCGAAATCATCGCCGCCGATCGTGGGGATGCCTTCCGACGCGATCACGTGATGAACGCGCTCATCGAGTGCGACGAGCGAAGCGTCGAAGGTCCCGCCGCCCAAGTCATAGACCAGGATTGTTTCGCGCCCGGACTTGCTTTGACGCTGCCGGTGACCAAACTCGATGGAGGCTGCGCTTGGCTCATTCAGCACGCCCAAAATGCGGAAGCCCGCTGCCCGGAACGCATCGACCGTGAGAAACCGCTGGTTGCCGTTGGCGTGAGCCGGAACGCCCAGCATGATCTCGAGCGGCTCGCCCGGCCGGACGCGCAGATTTGAATTTTCGCGAACACTGGCGAGGAGCGCGCTTGTAAATCCTGACAACAAATCGACGATTTTTACGCTCTGGCCGCCCAAGTCGAGCACTGTCTGCGGCCCGGCGTCCTCAAGCAGGCGCTTGATGGAACGCACTACCGTCCAGGAATCATCAGCCTGCAAATCCCACGCTTCCCAGCCGTAGCGGCGTTCGTCGCCACGCACCGCTACCAGCGACGGATACCAGTCCGGTGACCGTCCATCTGGCGCTTCAAAAGCGACCAGAGGGAAATTTCCGCGGTCGGCTGCGGCAATCACGGTCCGGTTGGTACCGAAATCGACACCCAACTTCATCTTCCCTAGTTTAACGGCGGTACTAAAAGCGAGTGCGCGTTAACGTCACTAAGGTTATGCTAGATGAGCGTATTACGTTAGAATGAACGCTCGTGGATGAGCCCGCGGTTTTTTAGCGAGGCGAAGACTCGAAAAAACAGTCGAGCCCGCGGTTTTCCAGCGAGGCGAAGACTAGAAGAATAGTTAAGCTCGCGGTTTTCTAGCGAGGCAAAGACGCAAAGATAGTTGAGCCCGCGTTTTTCAGCGAGGCAAAAAGACTCGAGGATAGGTCAAGGAGCTCTGCATGGCACTTTCGGCAAAAGTCAGAAACGTCGGGGATGTATCGATTGTCGACCTCAACGGCAAAATCACGCTCGGCGAAAACACCGGGATTCTACGCGACGAACTGCGCTCGCTGCTTTCTCAAGGCAAGAAGAACATCATTCTGAACATGGCGGAGGTCGGGTACGTGGACAGCGCCGGTTTGGGAGAACTCGTGGGCGCCTACACAACCGCCACCAACCAGGGCGGCGCGCTCAAGCTGCTCAACCTGCAGGGCAAAATGAAGGACCTGATGCAGATCACCAAGCTGCACACGATCTTCCCCTCATTTGATGACGAGAAAGCGGCGGTGGCGAGCTTCGGGGCGACCGCGACTGCATAGCGAATCCGCTTGCTGCGTGCGCTATTCAGAAACAGAGTCCTGACCGTGACGGAGGGGGCGGAAACAGCCGGTTCAGTAGCGGTAGGGCCGGACGCGGTAATCGGGCGCGTTCGGCATCCGCAGTACCTTGCACATTTCGAAGATCCGCGAGCGTGCGCGCTCACCGATGCGCTCCTCCAAAGTTGTCCGATAAGAGTGACCGGCCGCCAGCGGTGATTTTTCCAGAAGCGCGCCACCCATCTCCGGATCGGGTAGGTTCGTAGTGGCGATCATCGGCAGGCGATGGTTGCAGCGGTAGGTCACGATCGACG
>JAVHMZ010051535.1:0-11838 GCA_034782995.1 Amazona versicolor | reverse complement strand
AAGGTTGGAACGTGAAATATTTTACTCAAATCTAAGTGAAGTTGAAAGTGCGCTGTAAGCCCGAGCAAGCTGTCTGCCACCAGCGCGGGCTTGCTGGCGATTTATTGACGTCAGCCGTCTGATGCTGGCCGATCCGGATGTGCGGCCTCTTCGTACCAGGTGCATGGCGGTGCAACAATCAGGCCTGTCGATTTTGGGTAGTTTGAACGTCGCTTTACAAAGGCGCATTGCGGGAGAGCACGCGTTACTGGATATGAAAAGAAAAAAGTTCGCCAACCCGGTTCTGCTGCTGCGAATCGCGGCCATCCTGATGTTTGTCCACTTCGTTGGGCACACGCTTGGAATGACGCAAGGCCCGACACACGGTCCCGAGGAAGCGGCCGTGCAGGAAACCATGAAGGCTCACCACTTCGACACAATGGGCTCTAGCCGTAGTTATTGGGATTTTTTCCTCGGTTTCGGCTTCGATGCCAGTCTGAACATGCTGCTGCAGACAGTGCTGTTGTGGCTTTTAGCCAGAGTTGCTCAACGAGATCCGGCGGTGGCGCGCCCATTCATCGCGCTGCTGGCGCTGGTGTGGCTTGCGACAATCCTGCTTTACGCCAAATACTTCTTTGCCGCGCCCATCATCTTTGCAGGCATTCTGTTCCTGGTTTTGGCTGGTGCCTGGATCGGCGCTAGGTCCCCTTTATCAAGCCCGGCTTCAGGCCTCCTCCCCGATTGAGCCACGTGACGGCGATGAACGCCCCTAACCACGACCCGAGAGCGGCAAACAACACGTAAACGGGATTGCCGGTGTAGCTGATCACGGCAAAGGCGGAGAGCAGGTACCACAGGCTGCTCCAACTGGCTGCCGCGATTCGGCGCCGGGCTGAGACCGCCGAAGTAAAGAGAACATAAACGGCGTCGGTGGCGGCGGTTGAGAGCGTGACGCCAATGGCTATCAGGGGATTCAGGGCAGTCATAAGTAAGATGCTAATGGAGAATTCAGTACGTCTTCCTCCCTGCCCAAGCACATGGTCACGGGATTTGGCGGCTGGCGAGCCGATTGCGAACGCGTGCTGGAACTGCCGCCCTGGCGGAGCCAGGCCTGAGCCCGAGTCAGGTGGCCGCTTGTCCGGTCAACTCGTTTAACAGTTCAGGGAGACGCTCGACGAACACAGAACGCGCCACTACCGTATCGCAGCCGGCGTTTTCTGCTGCCTGCCGCAGATCGATCTGAACGTGAGAAACATAACCGAGCAAGGGCACCGCACGGGTTTGGGGATCGTTTTTCAGCGCCGCGATGGTAGCCAGCGGATCGGAGCCACGATCATTGAGATCAAGGATGATCAGTGCTGCTCTCTGCCGCGCCAGCGTGAGGGCGTCAGCCTGGGATTTCACGAAAACCGATTCGAAACCGGCGCGTTTGGCTGCTTCCTGGATCTTGACGGTGAACAGCAGATCGCTCAGTACCGCGACCATTCTCTTTTTCTCATTTGTCACGAAAGAGGTAGATGCAGAAACAGCGAAGTTATCATCAAAAGTGATCATGAGCGTACTCGATCAGGCGCCTCCCTTAGTTAACCCGCTGCAAGATCCGATGCGTTTTGCTCGCCCGGTACCCCCGTGCGCGATTGTCATTTTTGGAGCCAGCGGCGATCTCTCCAAGCGCAAGCTGCTCCCCTCGCTTTACCGACTTTTCTACGAGCGACGCATTTCGCAAAACTTCGCCGTGATCGGCAGCTCGCGCACGCCGATGTCCGACGATCAGTTTCGTGAACGCATGCGCGACTCGGTCTCGCAGTTTCTGGAAGACGCGCCTTTCGACGAGGCGGTCTGGAAGTCATTCGCGCAAACGCTTTTCTATGTGCCGGGCGATATCAACAAGCCTGACTCCTATGAAGATCTGAAATCCAAGTTAGACGAAATCGAAAAGTCGCATCAGACGGCCGGCAACGTTCTGTTCTATCTTTCGACCCAGCCGAGCTACTACGCCGAAGCGGTGCTGGCCTTGGGCGAGCATCATCTAAACGAAGGCAACGGCTGGCGTCGCGTGATCATCGAGAAGCCTTTCGGCCACGACCTGATGAGTGCACGCAAGCTGAATGACGAGATTCACAAGGTGTTCGACGAATCCGAGGTGTATCGCATCGATCACTATCTCGGCAAAGAAACGGTGCAGAACATACTGGCATTTCGCTTCGGTAACAGCATGTTTGAGCCGCTCTGGAACCGGCGCTATGTCGATAACGTGCAGATCACGGCCGCGGAGTCGATCGGCGTGGAAGGCCGTGGCGGATATTACCAGGAAGCGGGCGCGTTGCGTGACATGATCCAGAACCATTTGAGCCAGGTGATGGCGACGGTGGCGATGGAGCCGCCCTCAATATTCGACGCAACGAACGTGCGTGACGAGCGAGCCAAGCTGCTGCGTTCTGTGCGCGTGATGAAATTCGACGACGTGCCTAAGTACGCGGTTGCCGGGCAGTACGGCCCTGCTTACGTCGGCGGGCAGCAGCTGCCGGGATTTCGCCAGGAACCGAGCGTGAGTGCCGATGCGCAGACCGACACCTACGCCGCCGTGACGTTTTTTGTGGATAACTGGCGCTGGGCGGGAGTACCGTTCTACATTCGCAGCGGGAAACGCATGCCGAAGCGCGTCACCGATATCGCAATCCAATTCAAGGCGCCTCCGCTCGGCCTGTTTACACAGGAGACCAAGGCCGGGCTGCGCGAAGTCAGGCCCAATCTGCTGGTGGTGCGCATACAGCCGGAAGAAGGGATTTCGCTGCGCTTTCTTTCGAAGAGTCCGGGAAGCGGCATGCGAGTTCGCCCGGTCTCGATGGATTTTAACTATGGTTCGAGCTTTGGCGAGCGCACGCCAACGGCTTACGAGACGCTGCTGGTGGACGCGATGGTAGGTGACCCCACTCTGTACACGCGCCAGGACATGGTGGAGGCAAGCTGGCAGGTGGTGCAACCGATTCTGGACGTGTGGGCGAACACCAAATTTGATTTTCCCAATTACCCTGCCGGTACCTGGGGACCGAAGCTATCGGATGAGATGCTGGCCCGGCAAGGGCACACCTGGAGAATCCCATGAGTACCGGTGTTATTACACCCGCTGCCCCGGAGCAGATTTTAAAGAACCTCGGAAAGCTCTGGACTTCGCTCGGCGAAGAAGAGAAGAAGCAGGGCAAACCGACTGTGCTGCGCGCCTGCGCCATGACGCTGATCGTTGCCACTGACGATTCGGACGGCGGATTTTCCGTGTCGCAGACGATTTCGGAGCTGATGCGGGAGCATCCGAGCCGCGGCATCGTCCTGACCATCTCCGACGGTGCCGGCGAACAGCCGGAGGCGCGCGTGGTGGCGCAATGCTGGAAGCCGTTCGGGAAAGCACAGCAGATTTGCTGCGAGCAGATCGAGATCAAGGCGCGGTCTGAGAGCTGGCCGAACATTGGCCCCGTGCTGCTCGGTTTAATTGCGGCTGACTTGCCCGTCGTCTTTTGGTGTCGTCACAACGGAGCGCTCGGTCAAGGCGTGACGAGCGATCAGGAACGCGGGCTCGAGACCGTCATGGACCTGGCGACAAAGAACGTGGTGGATACCTGCGATCTTGATCCGAGGGCCGCATTCGAACTGCTCGCGCTGTGGCGTAAGCAAGGACGCGTGGTCGCCGACCTGGAGTGGACGCGGCTCACGCGTTGGCGGGAACCGCTGGGGCACATCTTCGATAATCTCGCGCGCGAGAACAAATTTTCGAGTTTTCACACCATCGAAATCGGGCACAGCGAGGAGCAGCCGACTACCGGCGAACTGTATGCCGCCGGCTGGCTCTCGGCGCCGCACCGGGCGCGCGTCGAATTCAGGAAGGTCGACGGGCACGGTCCTGGCTTGCAATCGATCGTGCTTCGGTCGGATGCCGAGACGATTACCTTCGAGCGTACCGGCGCGGAATGCATGGCAATTCACAGCACCAACGGACGGGATCGGCGCTACAGCTACGCAGATGCGAAGATCGACGCTTTGATGACGGAAGAGCTGAGCATCATCGGTCACGACCCGGCGTTCGAAAGTGCTTTCACGCGGGCGGAGGAGCTTCTTCGTGAGCGCAGCAGCTGAGCACGCCGCAGAAATACAGATCCGCAATACGGCAGAGGAATCGGCGGCCGAGTGCGCTCAACGTATTCTCTCGCTCCTTGCTTCGCCGAACGGCGCACGCGCTACCTTTGCGATTTCAGGTGGCAGTACGCCGCGGCTGTTGTTTGCCGATCTGGCCAAGGCGACCTTCGACTGGGGCCACGTGCATATTTTTTGGGTCGACGAGCGCGCGGTGCCGCCGACGGACAAGGACAGCAATTTCCGGATGGCGAACGAGACGCTGCTCACGCCGGCTCGCATCCCGGAGAGGAATGTTCATCGGATCTATGCGGAAAAGCCGCCAAAGGAAGCGGCCGATAGCTATGTTCGTGAGATCCGGGAATTCTTCAGTCTGGAGAACAGCGGCGAGTTGCCTGTCTTTGATGTTCTTCATCGCGGTATGGGATCGGACGGGCACACGGCAAGCTTGTTTCCAGGCAGTCCGCTCGTGAACGATCGCCTCGGGATCGCCGCCAGCCTATGGGTGGAGAAGATGAAGATGGACCGGATCACACTGCTTCCGGGCGTGCTGATGGCCGCCAAGCAGACGATCCTACAGGTTGCCGGGGCCGACAAAGCCGATGTGCTGAAAGAGGTCCTGCAGAGTTCAGAGGATTTTTCCAAATACCCGTGCCAGATTGCCAGCCGGGATCGGCGCGCGACGTGGTTTCTCGATAAGGCGGCAGCGGCCAGATTGTAGTGCGCTGCGCGCGATTCCTCGTGGTCGGCATCCTGCTGACCGGTTGCAGCCGGGATCGCTCGCCGGCGCCGCCAATGCCGCCGCGCGTACAGGCGAAATTTAACCGCTTGCTGTTTGCCGGAGATGTGATGCTTGCGCGCGGCGTCCGGCGGATGATTCTACGCGCGAATGATCCTGCGTTGCCGTTTCGCAAGATCGCGCCTTTGCTTGCGAGTGTCGATCTGGCATTTGTGAACCTCGAAGGACCGTTTTCAGATCGAGGCCCCTACCACGAGGACGGCCTTGTGTTTCACGCAGCGCCCGCGTTTGTGCAAGGGCTCGAACTCGCGCATATTGCGGTGGCTTCTACTGCAAACAATCACGCGCGTGACTGCGCGGCGCACGGTGTCGAATTCACCTACGGTTGGTTGTGCGCGCATGGAGTTTCGCCGGTTGGCAGCGGCGCAGACAAGGCGCAAACGCATCGCGGCGTTGTTCTCGAGCGAAACGGTGTCCGTTTTGGCTTTCTCGCCTATACCTACGATCAGCAGAACGGGAATTGGCGTGACAACGACGAACGGATCGCGCTCGCCGATACGGTTGTTATGGCGCGTGACGTGCGCGAGCTGAAGAAGCGGTGCGAGGTTGCGATCGTCTCCATGCATCACGGCATCGAGTACTTGCCTACGCCTACCAAAGCGCAGACCGAGTTTGCTCACGCCGCAATCGACGCCGGGGCCACACTTGTTATCGGTCATCATCCGCACGTGATCCAGCCGCAGGAACGCTATCACAACTGGATCATTTTCTATTCGCTGGGTAACTTTGTGTTCGATCAGTTCCAGCGCGAAGCAACGCAACGTGGCGAGTTGGCCGAGGTCGATTTCCTCGGCAGACACATTTTTGAGGCGAACGTATGGCCGGTCCGCATCACGCCAACCGGCCCTGAAGTGCAATAAATTCGCTGTTTATGTTGACGCTAAGCTATAGTCGCGCAGCGTTTCCGAGTCGCCGAACCGTGAGAGACTAGTCGCTATGGCAGACGTGCTGGACCTGTTGGAATCGCCAGGTCAGTCGATCATCATCACGCCCGGGAGTGAACAAGGGGATCGTGATGCCCGGTTCGAGCGCGCTTGCAAGTTGTATCCGTCCGCGAAAGTGGAGATGGATGAGGACGGCAACATCATCGTGACACCGGGAAACAGCGAAGACAGCAGCTTCCGGAGCGGCGAGGCTTTCGGTCAACTGCGAGATTGGGCCCGCAGGGATGGCCGGGGACGCGCTTTCGATGCCACCGCGACGTTCAATTTGCCAAGTGGCGCCAAACGCTCTCCTGATGCGTCCTGGGTCTCGAGGGAGACGCTGAAAGCGCAAGGTGCGGCTACGCGGACAATAACCAAGACGCAGCACGTGCCGACCTTTCTGATCGAAGTGACGTCGCCGTCCGATACGTTGCCACAGCAGCAGGAGAAGTGCCACCGGTGGATCGAAGCGGGTGTCAGCGAAGCCGTCCTGCTACACCCCAAAACGAGAAGTGCTTTCGTGTTTCGGCCCGCGACTCAAATGATCGAAATTCCGGACGCAATCGAAGTTCTGTCAACGGCACTTCCTGGATTCGTGATCGATTGCCGGCCCATCTGGGAAGAGTTGTAGCGCGACCGGTCAGATTTTTGTGCCCTAGCCTCCGGTGGGCTGTTCCACGTGTCCGCCGAATTTGTAACGCATAGCGGAGAGCACTTTCTCGGGGTATGCTCCTCACGCGAGCGGAAGCGAGTGAACAGCGCGGATGCGAGCACCTCCGCCGGCACCGCTTCTTCAATCGCTGCGTTGATGGTCCAGCGGCCTTCGCCTGAATCCTGGACGAATCCACTGTAGCTGGCGAGGCTCGGATTTTCGGTGAGCGCCATGGCGGTGAGATCGAGCAGCCAGGAGCCGATCACGCTACCACGACGCCAGAGTTCAGCGATATCGGCAATGTTCAAGGTGTAACGCTCGTCGGGCGGCAGTTCCTCCGCGTCTTTGTTCTTGAGGATGTCGAAGCCCTCGGCATAAGCCTGCATGACGCCGTACTCAATGCCGTTGTGCACCATTTTGACGAAGTGCCCGGAGCCGGGCGGCCCGGTGTGGAGATAGCCTTGTTCAGCGGTGCCGCCTAATTTGTCGCGCCCGGGTGTGCGTGCGATATCGCCCATGCCCGGTGCGAGCGTTTTGAAAATCGGCTCGAGATGCGCGAATGCTTCCTTATCGGCGCCCACCATCAGGCAGTAGCCGCGCTCGACGCCCCAGACGCCGCCGCTGGTACCGGCATCGGCATAGAAGACGCTCTTCTTCTTGAACTCAGCGGCACGACGGATATCGTCCTTGTAGAAGCTATTGCCGCCGTCGATGATATGGTCGCCAGGTTCCATCGCCGCCGCGAGCGTTTGCACGGTGTCCTCGGTTGGCTTGCCGGCCGGCACCATCACCCATACAGCGCGGGGCTTCGGGAGCTTCTTCACCAAATCCTGTAATGAACTCGCTCCGCCCGCCCCTTCGCCCACGAGCTTCTTTACATTTTCGGCGTTGAGATCGAAAACCGTACACTTGTGACCACCCTTTTCGAGTCGACGCACCATATTGGCGCCCATGCGCCCAAGACCTACCAGACCCAGTTCCATTCGTTCTCCTCGACGATAAGCTAACAGCTATTGAGGAACTCGCGCACATCGGACTTGCCGGAGGCGGACTATCCGCCCCATTCCCCTTTGTTCTTGTACCGCCTTGCGGCGGGCTGTGCGCTTCCCAGCTTAACCACTATGAGATTCGTTCGAAGACGCCGGGTTTCATCCGCATTGCTCTTTTTGCTCGTCTGGAGCTACGTTGTTGGCTGTAATCGCGAACACATAACAACGATTGCGGTCGTTCCGAAAGCGAGTGCAGATCTGTTCTGGCAGAGCGTTCACGCCGGGGCAGTGAAGGGGGGCGAAGACAACAAAGTCAAGATTGTCTGGGACGGTCCTCCGAACGAGGTCGACATTGCGACGGGCATGCAGATTGTGGAAACCATGATTAACCGGCGGGTGGATGCGATCGCACTCGCGCCTTCTGACCGATCTGCTTTTAAGATCGTCGTGGAACGCGCAGCGGCAGCCAACATACCCGTTGTCATTTACGATTCGGCGATCGAGACCGAAAAATATTTCAGCTTCGTGGCGACCGACAACTTTTTGGGAGGGCAACTCGGCGCCGATCGTCTGGGTGAGATTCTACACGGAAAGGGCAATATCGTCATGGTGAAGACAACGCCGGGCGGCGCCTCGACGACAGCGCGGGAAGACGGCTTCCGGCAGGAGATGCAGCGCAAATTCCCCGGCGTAAAAATTCTCGACGAGCGTTTCGGCATGGCGAGCATCGCACAGTCGATCACCGTGACCGAAAACATGCTCACCGCGCATCCCGATCTGGCAGGGATCTTCTGTTCGAATGAATCGGGCACCGCAGGCGCAGCGCAGGCATTGCAGGGGCGTCATAGCAAGTTGAAGTTGGTTGGCTTCGATTCGAGCCCGACGTTGATCACCGAACTCGAAGCGGGCGTGATCGACTCGCTCGTGATTCAGGATCCGTTCAAAATGGGCGAACTGGCAGTGGGGCAGGCAGCCAAGGCCATCCGGCACGAGCAGGCTCCAAAGAAAATGTCTCTGCCGCCACGAGTGGTGAACCTTGCAAATCTGCGCGATCCTGAGATCCAGCGCCAACTTCATCCGGATCTGGAAAAATATCTGCGCGCGAGTGACTAGCGCGAGGGTGCGAGTCCGCCGGATCTGTAAAGACGAGCGGATGACCGCCCGTAGTGTTCCGCTTCGCGTCAGTCCTCAATGCACGTTGCTTTCCTAGTGACGATAGGAGGCGAGTAGGATATCGCCCGCCTGCGGGATCGCGTTCGGTTTGAAGACAATCGTTTTACCGCTCAGAGTGTAGTCGCTGTTCTGAGTCAGCAGAACACCGTTTTTGAAGAGCTCGAGGCTGAGTAACGGTGTGGGCGCGTCGACCACAGTGAAGGTTGCATTGAGGCCGTTTGTGGTGCCCGCCGGAACTTCGGAATCGGTGAAGCTGGCTGCCGGCCCGCTACCCGTAGTCCGGTAGAACGCTGTAATGACATCAGTGCTTCGCGGGATGCCCGAAGGAAGAAAACTGACGGTAGCAGCATTCAAGGTGTAATCGACGCCGATAGTCTGCAGCAACCCGTTCCGGTAGACCGTGACGCTGGCCGCGGGCGACGGAGCGTGCGAAAGGGTAAAGATGCCGTTGGTTCCATCGAGCGTGCCGCTTGGCGTTTCCGCATCGATGAACGAAGCGCCGCTGCTCGCGCCAACCGCTCCTAGATTGCTCAGCTGGGCGGCTACCGACGCAATGGCGGCATTCATGGCCGCCAGATCAGCGCTCAATCCAGAGACCTGATTCAGAGCGATCGGTAAGGTCGCGTATGGTCCGCCACTTAAGCCAGTTGAGCCGCCAGTCCCGGTGCTGCCACCGGTGCCGGTCGAACCGCCTGACCCGCTGGATCCCTGCGTTGTGGATGTTCGCACTACGCTGAGGGCGAGCGCGGTCGTGCTTGGGGGCACCTGCCAGGTTTCGGTCCAGGTGGGAACACCGGCGTTGGTGTAGTAAACAGCCTGGTAGAAGGTTCCGGGAGAAGCGGTGGTTGTGGGCACGAGCAGGACTGACAATGCGCCGCTATAGATGCGGGCCGATGTGCTGAGGGGCGCGAGCGCGCCGCCGCTCGAGCCGGTGAAACCGTTCCAGGTAATCACGACGGTGCCGTCGAACGGAGTGCCATCCGCGTTTGTGACCGTGTCGCGGACTTGAGTCAGCGTGGTTTGCGCGAGAGCGCTGGCTAGGGCGCAGGCGGTCGAGAGCAGCAGAACTCGAACGGATCGGCGAATATTCATGAGGCCTCGTGAGAGCAGATGTTGGCAGGTGATTGCAAGCGACTTCAAGTCAAGCATGCGAACTCGAGTCGTTTGATCGAACGGCCGAGGTATGGGCGCCAGGGCAGCAGCGCAACTGATTCTCTGACTGGGGTTTGGCGCAAGACAGCCAAAACGTGAGAGGCTGTGACCGGAATATGCAGGCCAGAAATTTCCGGCCTTACCACTGTGCACTCTACTGGAGATAGACTCAGGGTAGAAGAAACCTATAGGTAAAGCGTGATAGCTTCAGCAGAAGAAATAATCGGAAAACGGGTGCGGATTCAGGCGATCAAGCATGTGGGCAGCGCGCGTCTGCTCAACGGCCTGACTGCCACAGTGGTCGCGCCTCACCCCATCGCGAATGATTGGGTAAAGATCGAGTTGGACGAAAACAACATTACTCCGTATCAGCAATGGAGTGCTCCGGTGAACCGCTTAGTGATTTGCGAATAGCCGCCCGGGCCCGATAGAAGGGGGCCGGAGCGCTGCCTCAAACGCGTTTACGCCTAAACTAATTGCCCCAAGCAAAAATTTCGCTAAGGCCAAGAGCAGAGCAAACGCGGGTAGGAGAATCCCGAGAGCAGGTTCGGGGACAGGGGTTGAGGGTGAGTCAGCCGGGGTGTCGAAGGCTTCAGACCGGCTGATGTGCGTGAGCGAAACAGCCCGTCTCGAAGTTTCGGAAGTGGGTCCTGCGGAGGCGTTGACCGAATCGCCGAAACCTCCAGAATTGTTCGGGCCGGTTGTGATTGGTTTTGAAGCCGGCGCGGATGTTGACGCCACGTTCGATACCTCAGTTTTGGGACTACCAGTTCCCGCACCAGCTGGACCGGACGTCGACATCCCACCACCTGATCCAAAATCCGGAACGGATTGAAGAGTCGCCGGTGAAGCGACGGCCATGAGCTCGGGGCTAGGCACCTTCTGACCGGGCAAAAAAGGTGTGAGAGCGGCCTCCGGCGTGATCGCCGTGTCTGAGAAAGAGCGTAGGTCTGCGAGCTCCTGCATGTCGACGGGAGCGCCCGACAAGATCTCGTCCGGTATTTCCGGGGCGGCGGAATGAGTGACCGGCGTCTCAGAGAGACGATTGCCGCAGCGTGTTCTGGCGAAATTTCTGCCGTCAGTTAAGAGAAGCTCGCCTTTTTCGATTTTCAGGCGTTTGTGAGTCCAGAAAATGCGATCGTTCTTTCGGAACGATACAAATGCGGTGCGCGACCTGGTTACTTCGACGACGTGCAATTTCGCGAGATCGAAGCCGCGGTAATGATGGCGAACCAGCGGATCGTGAGAGATCGCGGCGCGAAGTTCGTTCGCGTTGTACACCCCACCTGAAACCACCGAGTAGGGATAAACCGGATGCGTCATCTTTCTTGTCGCAGCAGGCTGTAGTTCTGCTGTTCTGGCAGGGGGCGAAGGAGGGAGTTGGACCGCCAATGGCACCGTTGCCCTGAAGAGCACGGCAGGTGCAATTGCCAAGCACGCGCTCAGCGCAGCGATGGTGTAGTAACGTCTCTGCATATACGACTTCCCCCCAAGCGGTGTTGAACCCGCACGAAGAGCTCAAGATGTTTATCGAACTTTCGAGAGGGAGTCTGAGGCCTTACAGTTTTGGGACTGTCCGGACGGAAAAGCGGAGAATAGACCG
Organism: Amazona versicolor; assembly: GCA_034782995.1. NCBI lineage: Eukaryota > Metazoa > Chordata > Aves > Psittaciformes > Psittacidae > Amazona > Amazona versicolor. The sequence continues at coordinate 443 of JAVHMZ010051535.1, read as the reverse complement.
ATTTAAGGTTTACTTGGCTAGGCCGCTCGGTGAGCGCCGAGCCTCTGCTATTCTCACGGTTGCATGAGCGGGGTGGTGCTTGACGGCAAGCGAATCAGCGCGGAGATTCAGAACGAGTTACGCAACCGTATCCAGGCATTTCAAGCGAGTACCGGCCGGTTTCCCGGACTGGCCGTGGTGCTCGTTGGTGAAAATCCGGCTTCGAAAATTTACGTTCGCAATAAAATCCGCGCCTGCGAAGAGCTTCAGATCAACAGCCAGCAGTTCACGCCTGCCGGCACGATCTCGACCGAAGAACTGTTGAGGCTGCTGGAGCCGCTTAAGACGGATAAAACCGTGGACGGCATTCTGGTGCAGATGCCGCTGCCCAAACAAATCGACACTGAGCGCGTCGTGGCTGAAGTGGTAGATCACAAGCGCGACGTAGACGGCTTCGGCACTGC
>JAVHMZ010051427.1:0-11840 GCA_034782995.1 Amazona versicolor | reverse complement strand
CAAAAGCTGGAAACGCTCAGTGATCGACGACTAGCTGGTTGACGGGCACACGATCGCGGTGGGAGATTTCGACCGGAACGGGGAGGATTCGGTGGTGGCCGGGTTCCGAGGGGGGAGTCACAGCGTGTTTGTTTACTCGCCCGACCGGTCGGGCGGTCATTGGGTTCGTTCCGTGCTCGATAACGGAGGTATGGCGGCTGCCTCGTGCGCGGTGAGCGATTTGAACGGGGATGGGAGGCCGGACATCGCGTGCATCGGTTCGGCAACGCAGAATTTGAAGTGGTACGAGAACAAAGACTGATCGTGAAGGGCAGCCTAAAGGCTACCCTTTCATCAGGCCTCGGAGCCGATTAGGTCCGAGTGCATTTTATAAACTGAGGAGGAAGACTCAGATGGAATAGTCTGAGTATGACGACTCAGCTACGGAAAGTAAATAATCGTACAACTCGACGCAGGTACCGACGTACTAGTACAGGAGCACAAAAGTAGCGCTCTCGTCAGGCGGGGGGCGCTGTGCCATCCTGAGAGCGTGCGATTTCAAGTGACGTTCCGGAAGCGGTTCAATCAGGCGGGCGATGGATCGGATTCCCCTCAGGTTCTTCTTAACTTGCCGGATGGAGTGGTGGAAGAGGGTGTGATGGTCGAGCAGATCGAGCCCGATAGCGTTCACGTCGAAGAGAGCATGGAAGAAGACGATGACTTTCTGCCTTTTGGCAGCGAGATCTGGGAGTACGAGGTTGCCGACGGCCGCGAAGACGAGTTCCGGAAAGCGTTGGATGAAAGCGGCGTCGTGCTGGAATACGACGAGATGGATGAAGAGATCGAAAGTTAGTCCGCTTTTATACTAGTCTGTATGTCGTTTCGCCTGGCGGTAAATTATCGCCCGCGTGGTGATCAGGTCAAGGCGATCGAGGAATTGAACCGGGGAGTTCGGGATGGGGAACAACACCAGGTTCTGCTAGGCGTGACAGGATCCGGAAAAACGTTCACCATGGCCAAGGTGATCGAGGCTATGGGGCGCCCTGCGCTGGTGCTAGCGCACAATAAGACTCTGGCGGCGCAGCTCTACCACGAGTTCCGGTCGTTCTTTCCGGACAACGCGGTCGAATATTTCGTCAGCTATTACGATTACTACCAGCCGGAAGCTTACATCCCGTCGAGCGACGTTTATATCGAGAAAGAAGCGACCATCAACGATGAGCTGGACAAGCTTCGGCTGGCCGCCACGCGCTCCCTTTTCGAACGCCGCGACTGCGTGATCGTTGCCAGTGTTAGCTGTATTTATGGCTTGGGTTCGCCCGACGCATATTACGGCATGCTCCTGATGCTGGAGAAGGGGCAGAAGATCACGCGAAAGCAGATCGTGGCCAAATTGGTCGAGATCCTGTATGACCGGAACGAGAGCGATTTCCGGCGTGGGACTTTTCGCGTGCGCGGCGACACCATCGAGGTGTTCCCGACCTATGACGACTACGCATACCGCATCGAGCTGTGGGGCGATGAGGTGGAGGGGCTCTCGCAGGTCGATCCCCTGCTAGGGCAGGTCCGCCAGACGTACGCGCGTCTTCCGATTTATCCCAAGACTCACTACGTGATGTCGCAAGCCACCAAAGAGACCGCGATGGCGTCCATCAAGACCGAGCTTGAGGAGTGGCGCCCGCAATTAGAAGCGCAAGGAAAGCTGATCGAGGCGCAGCGCCTGCATCAGCGGACAATGTTCGATCTCGAGATGATGCGGGAGATCGGATATTGCCACGGGATCGAGAATTACTCGCGGCACTTTTCGGGGCGTTTGCCCGGAGAGGCCCCGCCCACGCTGCTCGATTACCTTCCGCAGGATTCCTTGCTGTTCATCGACGAGAGCCATCAGACGGTACCTCAACTTCACGGGATGTACCACGGCGACCGGGCGCGGAAAGAGATGCTGGTCTCGCACGGGTTCCGGCTGCCGAGCGCGATGGACAATCGGCCGCTGACCTTCGAAGAATTCGAGCATCGGGTGAACCAGACGGTTTACGTTTCGGCCACACCGGGACCTTATGAGCTGACGAAAACGACTGGCGTCGTGGTCGAGCAGATCATCCGGCCGACAGGGCTGATCGATCCCGAAGTCGAGATCCGCCCCATTAAGGGCCAAGTGGACAACCTTTTGGGCGAGATCAGAAAGCGCGTCGAACGGAACCAGCGCGTCCTGGTTACCGTACTGACGAAGAGAATGGCGGAGGATTTGGCGGAATATTATTCCGAGGTGGGAGTGAGATGCAATTACCTCCATTCGGAAGTAAGCACGCTCGACCGCATCAAAATACTGCGAGACTTGCGGAGAGGCGAGTTCGACGTCCTAATCGGGATCAATCTGCTTCGAGAAGGTTTGGATCTGCCGGAGGTTTCGCTGGTAGCGATCCTGGACGCGGACAAGGAAGGGTTTCTTCGATCCGGCGGCTCATTGATTCAAACTATCGGCCGCGCCGCGCGGAACCTGGACGGCCGCGCGATTTTGTATGCCGACGTGATGACAGACAGCATGCGCCGCGCCATAGAGGAAACGGACCGGCGGAGGCGGACGCAAGTGGAATATAACGAGCGGAACGGCATCACTCCGGAAACCATCACTAAGCCGGTGGATATGACCCTGGTCGCGATCGCGGAAGGGGACTACGTGACCGTGCCGGCGGATCGCGAGGAGGATGCCGACGAGATGACCCCTGTGGAACGAGAGCAGTTCATTACCGAATTAGAAGTCCGCATGCGCGAGGCAGCAAAGAAATTCGAGTTCGAAAAAGCTGCCCAGCTTCGAGACAAGATCAAGCTACTGCGTACGCGAGACGTGGCGGGTATCGGAATTCCCGCGACACTTTGAATCGCTGGGGCTTGATCGGGGCAGGGAGCGTAAGCCGAAGCTTTCTCCTGGACATGCCCGGGCTGTCACGCCGGCTGGGACCGGTGCTATCGACATCGGTCCGCTTGGCTTCGCGGATCGCGAACAGCCTCAAGGCCGGATTTCCTGTCCGGACGGTACAGCCATTCGAGCAGACGGACACGATTTTGATCTGTTTCCCGGAAGGCAATCTGGCGCGGATGACGCGTCCGCTTATCGACTCACGCCTGGACCTTTCTGAAAAAACGGTTTTGATTTTCGCTTCGGGGATGTTCAGCGTCGAATGCGCGGAAGTGCAAATGCGGGGAGCGTCGCTCGCGTCAGTGGACCGGATCGATGCGGATTGGTTTGTGGTGGAAGGAGATCGAGCGGCGCTTAAGGAGGCGAAATCGATAGTCAAGCTGCTGCAGGGAAGAGCAGTCGAGATTTCTCCCAAGAAGATGGAGTTATTCCGGGCGGGGATCACGTTGTCGGGGGGACTGTTCACGCCTTTGCTCGAGACTTGCACGGAGAGCTTCCGGCAATCCGGGGTGGACGGCGCCACCGCGCTCAAACTGACGGAGCGCCTGTTCTTGCGCGCGGTCCGGGCGTTCATGCATTCCGGGCGGAAGAGTTGGCCGGCAATGATCGCGCGCGCGGATCGTTCTTCCGTGGAGCGCCAGCAACTGGCGCTAGGGAGAGCGAAGCCGCTGATGGGAACCTACTTCGGCGAAGCGGCCAGGTTCGCGTTCGAGTTGTACCGGACATTTCCGGAACTCACTCGCTATAATCGCGAGCGTTGGAAGGTGGGTAAGCCTTGAAAGCAACCAATGCCGGCAATCCCGCGGGCGCCTGCACGGAGACAAGCAGACTCGTTCTCGAGCGTTACGCCGCCGAGGGCGAGCACCGGAATTGCGACAGAATGCGCCGCTTCGTGGACGGGTCGAAGCCCCATCGCCTCTTTGGAAAAGATGGGCGCTAATAGAGCATAGTCAGCGCCTTCCTCTTCGGCGCGGCGCACTTCCTCAACGGTGTGACAGGATGTGCCGATGAGGAAGCCTTTGGGCGTAAGCGGACGCAATCTGGCGGGACTCACACAGCCGGAGGGCAGATGGAGGCCGGCAGCCCCGCACGAGAGCGCGACATCGAGGCGGCTGTTCACCAGAACCGGAAGCGGCGATCGCGCCATCACGGCTTCGACCAAGCGGGAGAGGTCGCGGGCGCTCATCCATTTTTCCCGCACCTGGATCGCATCTACGCCGAGCGACGGGGCCCGCTCGACGAGGTCGAGCAGTGCCGCGGTTCCGCCCGCGGCGAGCAGGTCTGTAATATAGCAGCGGCCAATCAACCGGCGGTCCGCAGGGCTTGCGGCGGGATCTCGATCCACCAGCGCCGCTGGTCGGGATGGTATTCGCGCCGGGGGACGTCGACCACGAGCTCGGGGTCGAACTCGAGGCGGACGGACTGGGGCCGCTCCCAAATCCTGACGAGTTTTGCTTCCACGCGATTTTCGCCCGGGTTCTCGTGCAGGCGCAATTCTTCGGGAGGAACGCAGAGCCAGACGCGATCGCCCAGGAGCCGGCCCGGAAGATACTGTCCACGGAACTCGCTTCCAAGGGCCCTCACGCGGCTGGTGTTGCGCTCCGGATTGAGAGCCAGGACCTCGGCCGGAAACAAATTAGCCAGGCCCAAGATGCGGGCGGCATCGCGGCTGGCAGGGTGCTCAAGCAAGCGAAGCGGGGGGCCGGATTGGATAATGCGGCCGTCCGCATAGATCAGCAGCGTGTCGGCCAAGGAGAAACACTCGATGAGATCGTGAGTCACCAGAAGAATGGGAATGCGGTATTCCGCGCGAATCTCGCGCAGCAGGGTGTGAAGATCGTCGCGGAGCGCGGAATCGAGACCCGTAGCGGGCTCGTCGAGGAGCAACATGCGCGGCTGCCGGATGAGGGCGCGGGCGACGGAGCCGCGGCGGCGCTGGCCTCCGGAAAGCTGAAGCGGGCGGCGGCCCGCGGCATCCGCCAAACGGAAGCGCTCCAGCAGATCGTTGACCTTGCGGTGGCGTTCCAAAGGCGGGACCGCTTCGGCGGCAAAATTCAAGTTTTGCCTGAGCGTCATGTGAGGGAACAGGGCGTCATGCTGAAACACGTAACCACAATGGCGGTGGCGCGCCGGCAACGAAACTCCGGCCCCGGAGTCGAAGAGAATGCGCCCGTCGAGCATGATGCGGCCGGCGTCGGGCTGCTCGAAACCGGCGAGGCAATCGAGGGTGAGCGTTTTACCTGCTCCACTTGCGCCGTAGAGGACGGTTACGCCCGGAGCGGCTTCGACCTTTACGTTCAGATGAAAACCCGCGGGATAGCACTTGTCCAATTGCGCTTCAAGCATGCGATCGCTCGATGCGGTTCGCCGCGTACACGATCGCGATGGCGACGGCTGAGAGGACAAGCACGAGGGTTCTTGCGACGGAGGTGTTGCCCGATTCCACCGCGTCGTAGATGGCGATGGCGGCAGTTTGGGTGCGATGGGGGATGTCGCCCGCGATCATGAGAGTGGCGCCGAAATCTCCAAGGGAGCGCGCGAACGCCAGAATCGAGGCGGCGAGCACGGAGCGGCGCGCGAGCGGCAGGGTGATACGCCAGAATAGGGTCCACTCGGAAGCACCGAGAGTGCGGGCTGCGCGCTCATACGAGTGATCGACGCTCTCGAAGGCCGCTCGAGCCGACTTGACCAGGAGCGGTATTGCGTGAAGAGTAGAAGCAACTACTGCTCCTTGCCAGGTGAAGACGATAGGCGCTCCGAATATCCACTCATAAGCGCGGCCGAGCGGGCTGGCGCGGCCCAGGAGCACGAGCAGGTAGTAGCCGAGCACGGTGGGAGGCAGGACCAGCGGCAGAGTCACCACGGCGTCCAGCATTTCCCTTCCGGTAAATTGGCGATTAGCGAGTAAATAGGCGAGGGCGACGCCGATCGCGATCGAAATGAGGGTGGCAATCACCGCGACACGCAAGCTGAGCCAGAGCGGAAACCAATCGATCGTCATGCTCTAACCGAGCAAGTGACCCATGCGCTCTCGTTTAGTTTGGAGATAAAGTTCGTGCGTTTCAGACGGAGGCACGAGACAGGGAACGCGCTCGACCACCTTGACGCCGGCCGACTCCATGGCCTCGACCTTCTCGGGATTATTCGACATCAGACGAATCTCGCCCAACCCGAAGTAGAGCACGATCCGCGCGGGAAGTAGGTAACTGCGAAGATCGGAATCGAAGCCGAGACGTTCATTGGCCTCGACGGTATCGAGCCCGTGATCTTGCAGCTCGTAAGCCCGGAGCTTATTCAGAAGGCCAATGCCCCGGCCCTCCTGATTCTCGTAGATGATGAGACCGCGGCCTTCACGGGCGATTTCTTCGATGGCCAGTTCGAGCTGGCCACGGCAATCGCAGCGCATGCTGTGAAATACGTCGCCTGTAAGGCACTGCGAGTGCACCCGAACCAGAGGAGCTTTCGCGCCGTCGATGCGGGTGAGATCTCCCATTCGCAAGACCACGGCCTCCTCGGACAGGCCATCGAGATCGCTCTCGAAACCATAGATCCGGAAGAACCCAAAGGCTGTGGGGAAATTAGCTTCAGCGACCTTCGTCAGTCGAAAGCCGGCTTGATCTTGCATGGAACAACACCATTATAATGGGCGCGAGTGGAACGGCACCTGATCACGCTGCTGGTGAAGTTAGGTGTTGTAGCCTCCTTAGCAGGTTTCGTGGTCCGTTATGGGCCTCTCCGCCGCAATTTGATGCGGGAGGCGAGAACGCTGAACCAACGATTGCAGCTCGCTTTCTGGTTTTCGGGAATATTCGCTTCCGGAGTCGCGATACGCGTGATGGTCAAATCTTACGAGGCGGTCGATCTTGGCCTCGAAGGGAGCTTACTTGCGGGCGTGATCGGAGGCTACGTAACCGGTCTGATTTCGGGGATCGTCATATCCATTCCCGCGATGTTCAATCACGAATACCTAAGTCTGCCGCTTTTTGCAGGAATCGGAGTAATGGGGGGCTTAGTGCGCGACCTAGCAGCGGACAAAGAGGACGTTTGGCATTTCTCCCCGTTTCTCGATTTGAACCTCGTTCGCGCGCTGCGCAAAGGAAGGCACTATCCGCGTGCCATCCTGTTCGCGTTTTTCCTAGCCGCTATTTTGCTGGCGGAGTTTCTCCGGCGTTCCTTGGGGAACGTCTTTCCTCTACGCATCTTCATCGCCGGCCAAGGCTCGCCCTTCGTGATTGCAGATTACGCGGCGACGTTCTTCGCCGTGACCCTGACTTTGAAGGTGTGGAACAACACCCGGACCGAGGTGAAGCTGGAAGAGCAGAAACATCTGCTGATGCAGGCGAAGCTAGATGCCTTGACGAGTCAGATTAATCCGCACTTCCTGTTCAACACCCTAAACTCCGTCTCTTCTCTGATTCGGACGGATCCTCAGCAGGCGAGAGTCACCGTTCTGAAGCTTTCCCGCATACTCAGGCGGCGCTTGCGGCATCATGAGAATTTGACCCCGCTGCGCGATGAACTCGACTTCATCAACGATTACCTCTCGATCGAAATGACGCGATTCGGCGAGAAGCTTCGTTTCGTGGAGAACGTGGATCCGGGGACGCTGGACATGCTGGTGCCAAACATGCTGCTCCAGCCGCTGGTTGAGAACTCGATCAAGCATGGACTCAGCAGCAAGGTGGAAGGCGGCGTCATCACGCTCGAGACGACGCGCACGGAGGACCGGCTTCGCATTGTCGTGCAGGACGACGGAGTCGGCATTCCCGAGGCAAAACTGGCAACCTTACTGGGTGAAGGCATCGGCGTGAGCAACGTCACGGAGAGACTGAAAGTGCTGTTTGGCGACCGGCACAGAATGGTGATTGAGAGCCAGTCAGGACGGGGGACGCGCATCACGATCGAGCTGCCTGAACCACAGATGGCCATGATGGCGGCCTCGTAAATGTTCCGGGCCCAGCCGGTACAGACCAGGCGCGTTTACGATGCGCTTTCCAAGGTTTACCCGCTCTCGACGATGCTGTTCCATTCGGCTGCGCACCGCCGGGCGCTCTCGCTCTCGCAGATTCAGGACGGGACGGAAGTCTTGGAGGTGGCGACGGGATCGGGGGAGATGTTCCGCCGCCTGGTGCGGGCCAACCCGAGCGGCCGCACCTTAGGGGTGGATCTGTCTCCAAAGATGGCGGCCCGCACGCAACGAGAGACACGGCGAAAATTTCCGCGCTCGGCCGCTTTCTGCCAGGCTGTGGACGCTCGCTCCATGCCATTTCCCGACAGTTGCTTCGACGCGGTCGTCTGTTGCTATTTGCTGGAACTGCTGTCCGCGGAAGACATCGCGCGTACTTTAGGCGAATTTCACCGGGTGCTTCGGCGCAATGGGCAACTCACTCTGATCGCTATCGGCCAGCACGCGCCGTTGTTCAATCGCATGTATCAGGTATGCACGCGAGTGGCCCCCGCTTTTTGGGGCCGGCAAGTAGATGAACGGCTGCCGGAGCTCATAAGAGCGTACGCATTCCGGATCCAAAATGACGAGACGGTGAAGCAGATTTTCTATCCGTCCCGCGTGCTGGTGGCTGAAAAATAATTGGCGAGAAACGTGCTGTTTGCTAGCGCGAAAGGAACCAACTTATGGCTGAAACAAAAAAGTGCGCCCATCCAGCCTGCGTTTGCGTGCCGCAGGAAGGGCAGAAATTTTGCAGTACATATTGTCAGGAAGCGGGCAGTGAAGATGTCGAGATTTCGTGTGACTGCGGTCACGCCGGCTGTTCGCTCGAGTAATTCCGCTACCCGGTAGCGTGGCCGGCATTGGCCATCTCCGCGAAGCTTTGCGGGGGGTTGTAGAACAGAATGCGCTGGCAACTTTCGCAAGTCATGATCTTCTCGCCCCGCTTAAGTTCTTGAAAAAACTGCGGTCTCAGGGAAATGCGGCACTTGGAGCAGCGGCCATCGAGCACTTCGGCCAAGGCAACGCCGCCGCGCGATTTGCGGATTCGTTCATAAGCTCCTAGGACGGACCCATCTACCGCGCCAACTAGACTGGTGCGTTCTCCTTGCAGTTCAGAAAGAGACTTGCGATCACCAGCAGTTCGTTCGCGAGCAACGACTTTCTCCGCCTCCACAGTCTTCTTTTCTTCGCGGAGCGAGACCTCAGCTAGCTTGGCATTGCGATCGAGCGGCTCGGCCTCCGACATCAGCTCCAAGATTCGATCCTCAGCCTTACCGCTCTCCTTCTCGCAAAAATCAATTTCGTTTTGAAAGGCCCTGTACTGCTCGTTGGTCTTTGCCGTGAGCATCTGGTCTCGCAACTTCGAGATTTTGCCGCGATTCGTTTCGATATCGGTTTCGGCTTTCTTTCGATCCCGGGCGTTGGCCGCCAAGGCAGCACGATCGGCCTCCAGCTTGCGCTCGCCGCCGTTCAGTTTTTTTTCGATTTCGGCAATGTGCTTGGGAAGGGTAGCGATTTCCTTCGTCAGTTCGGCGATGCGATTATCAACATCGTGTAATCGCATAACCACCTTCAGATCGGATATCATTTCTAATCCAAGCTTATCATGCGCGCCCGCGAAGCAGTCGCAGGCCGCGCAGCAGCGGGGCCGCAACGGCTTCTTCGGCAGCCTCGAGCTCCTCCACTCTCAGCAAGCGGCAAACGGAGTAGAAGGCGATTCCGCCAAGCGGCAGGGAGATGGCCAGATCCAGTAGGCGGCCGGTTCGGGAAAGGCCTACGACCGAGCGAATCCAATAACTCGAGGACCAACAAACGGCGGCGAGAATGGCTGAACCTACCGCGATCTTGCCAAAGCTACGGAGGAGGGCCGCTCCTTCGATGCCTGCGATACGGCGGCGCATCAGGTTCAAGAGAATGGCGCAGTTGAACAGGGCCACGGAGGATGTGGAGAGCGCTAGCCCCAAGTGGCCCAAGCGAACGAAGTGGGTCAGGGTGAAGGCCACGGCGAAGTTAATCACGATGGAGAGAAGGCTTACCATCATGGGAGAGCGCGCATCGTTCAGCGCGTAGAATGCGGGGGCGAGTACTTTCAAAGCCGCGTATCCAGTAAGCCCCAGCGCATAGCAGGCCAGGGCGAGCGCGGTCTGATGGGTGTCGGCTGAGTGAAACCTCCCGCGCTGGTAGATCACGGCAATCATGCTATCGCCCAGAACAGCCAACACAGCCGCGGAAGGGACTGTCAACAGTAAGACAAGCGCCAGTGCGTGCGACAGTGTCTCCCGAAATCCCGGCACGTCTTGAGCGCTGGCCCGGCGGGAGATGGCGGGAAGCGTCGCGCTGGCGATGGCTACGCCGAAGAGTCCCAGTGGGAGCTGCATGAAGCGAAAGGCGTAGTTGAGCCAACTCACCGGACCCGTAGCATTCGGCAGAGCGGTAGCGAAGTTGGAGTTTACAAGGTTGTTGATTTGGACGGAAGCATTGCCGAGAATGGCGGGACCCATCAATCGCAAGACAGTGCGAAAGCCTTCATGGTGCAGGTCGACACGCGGCCTGAAGAGAAATCCGCTTCGCGCGAGACTGGGAACCTGAAAGAGTAGCTGCATCGCGCCGCCGGCCACAACTCCCCAAGCCATGCCCTCGATGGCGCTGATGCCGAGGCGAGGTCCGAGCCAGGTCCCGAGAATCAAGCCGAAGGTTACCGACCCGACATTAAACGCGGCCGACGAAAGCGCCGGAATCCCAAATTGCTTGCAGGCGTTCAGCACGCCCATCGCTTGCGCGGCCAGCGCCACCAGCAGCAGAAAAGGGAACATGGTGCGGGTGAGGCGGACCGCCATCTCGAACTTGCCCGGAACGCGATGAAATCCGGAAGCGAAGAGCTCGACGAGCTGAGGGGAAAAGGCGATTCCCAGGAGACAGACGGCCCCGACGATCACGATGAGGCCGGTCGCGACCAGATTATAGAGCTGGCGGGCCTCATCTTTGGTCTTTGTCGAAAGATAACGAGTGAAAATCGGAACGAAGGCGGAGGACAAAGCGCCTTCCGCGAACAAGTCGCGAGTGAGATTCGGGATCCGGAACGCGATGTTGAAGGCGTCCATCGCGTTTCCGGCGCCGAACAAGGCGCTCATCACGCTTTCCCGGACTACGCCGGTAATCCGGCTGAGAAAAATCGCGACGGAAGCGATTCCGGCGGATTTCGCCAGGGAGGAACGGGATCCCCGCCGTCCTGGCGATTCGAGATCCACGGCGGTGCTCATTCCACTTTGCGAAGGTCCACCTGACTGAAGAGTTTGCGCGCTTCTTCAAGCGAGGAGAACTTCATGCCGGGAAGGGCGGCGGAAGCGGTACCGGCCGCCACCCCCCAACGCAAGGCCTCGGTGAAATCATGGTGGGTCTCGAGGGACCAGAGGAACGCCGCGGCCAAAGCATCGCCGGCGCCGATGGGGCTAACCACGTCAACCTGGGGCGGAAGAATTTCCCAGAGCTTACCCCGAATGGACGCGACGACACCGCGGCTCCCGAGAGAAAGCAGAACGCATTCCGCACCCAGGCGCTGCATTTGCTCCGCGGCGCCTAAGTAATGCGTGCGCGTGAGGAGGGCTGTGTTGAGCAGACGTTCCGCTTCGGGCTGGTTGGGCTTGAGGACAGTGGGGCCCGCCGCCAGGCCGAGCCGCAACGCCTCGCCATCCGTATCGAGAAACGTCTTGACCTTCAATTTGTGAGCGAACTGGATGAGCTCCGCGTAGAAGTTGTCGGGCACTCCCGGCGGAAGACTTCCGCAGAGCATGAGCCAGCTCACTCCGTCGAGACGAGCGCGGACCGCTTTGTCCAGCTTGGCGACTTCGGATCCGTCCAGGGTAGGCCCAGGCTCGTTCAGCTTCATGGTGAGGCCGTGGCGGTCCATGATGGTGAGATTGGTCCGGACCTTGTTGCGGATCCGGACTACGACGACGGGAAAACCGCAGTCCTTCAGAAATTCCTCGAAGCGCC
>JAVHMZ010051319.1:0-11845 GCA_034782995.1 Amazona versicolor | reverse complement strand
AGCGCTCGGAACCGACGATCCCTTCAAGATGCTGCCCTACGAGATCCTCGAACGCGTCCTGGCGCATGGTGAACCGCCGAAGCTCGACACCTGGCAGGCGAACGTCTGGCGCGACATCGGGCAAGTCTACGCAGTACGGCTCGCCAAGCGCAACTATCTCGTCGCCATCAGCCAGGTCACCGAGGAGATCAACGTGCAGGAGATGCGCGCCGATCCCTTTCCTGAATTCGAGAGCAGCCGAAGCCTTCGCCCAAGCCGTCGCCCACGAGTGGCGGCCTGCAAACCCAAGACCTCACGCAATGCCGTGTTCCCCGGTGCCATCCCGGCGGCTGTCCCGGCGGTATGACCTGCGTCGACGTGGCCGGCTTACGCCAGCGCAGTTCCCCAACTGGCTGAAGCATGGCGTCAGTGCAAGTGGGCTCGAAGGCGGGGCTGTCCTCTGGACGAACAACCCCGCCGCGATGTCAGACGTGCCATCTCCTTGCAGTCGTGCTCGAGCCTCGAGTCTGGGGTGCAGCATCGAACGATCGATTCTTTTCAGTCGGGCGCGATTTAATTTGGTGATCCGGCAAGAGGCAGAGATGATCGGCGGATCCTGCTCGGTTGCCGTCACGACAGGATGTGTAAAAAGTACTGCGGCATGCGGTGGCTTCGTCGTGGGTCCGCACTGCGAAGCCACCGCGGTCCGCTGGCTATCGCGACTGTCTCGCCAGAGGCGCATCTGTTCCCAGAGAGTGCCGCGAGGGGTGACACGGTCCCGGACCCATTGCGGCGGCTCGAGCGCCAAGCCTCGTCTCAGCCTCAACCGGTCGATCGGCCTGTCCGGATCATCGGCGTTTGATTCCAGAAGATCGCCTGCCCTGAGGGGCTGACCGTCCGCCGCCAGGCGTTTCCATACAGCGTAAGGATTCTCGGCTTCCACCTCTCGACTACAATCGTAGTCTCGGGGCTTTACCACCGCTACCCCGCTCACATGGGGCGCCCAACGGAATACTTCTCGAGGAGTTTCTTTGATGCGGTGTACACGAAAGCTCGGCATCGCCCTCAGTGTATCGGAATGGTTCTCTTCAGTACCTCTGAATGATTAGGAAGTATTGGTGGTTGTTACTACTGCCCTTGGTGCTGGTTCTTTGGTTGTTGCTGAACCAGCATGGTGCACAGGTCACTGTACACGTTGCAACGGTAGAGTCGCGACGGATCGAAAGCACTGTTCCTACCAATGGAAAAGCTGATCCGGCGGAGTGGGCGGCCGCTCGCACGGAAGTCGAAGGGACGGTGCGCGACGTCCTGGTCAATCGGGGCCAGCGCGTCAAGGCCGGAGACATTCTGGTGACCCTGGACGCCACCTCGGCCAAAGCCGATCTGGCATCCGCAGTCGCTCGACGGCAGGAAGCCCAGGCGGAACTCGCCACACTGGCACAAGGGGGAAAGGCCTCCCAGCTTGCGACCGTCAATAGCTCCCTTCTCAGCGCGCAGTCTTCGGTGGCCGTAGCGCGCCGCAACTACGAAGCCGAACAACGCCTCTTCAGCCAGCAAGCCGCCACCCGCCAAGCCGTACAGGAAGCCAAGGATACCCTCGACCGGGCTACCCAGCAAGTCGCGGCTTTCCAATTGCAGCGTGACAGCCTCACGACAACCGCGGATCGTTCCGTCTCCCAAGCGAAACTGCGAGATGCGGATGCGGCTGTTGCGCTCGCCCAACACCGTACGGCTTCTGCGGAAATACGAAGTCCCCTGGATGGCACGCTCTACGAGTTTGATTTGAAACGCGGTGCCTACCTTCAAATCGGCGATTTAGTGGGCCGGGTAGGCAATCTGAGCCAGATGAAAATATCGGTCTATGTGGATGAGCCCGACTTGGGACGCATCTCGCTCGGCATCCCTGTCACGATCACCTGGGACGCCCGTCCGGGACAGAAATGGTCCGGACACGTAGACAAGCTTCCCACCGAAGTAATCACCTTGCAGAATCGGAATGTTGGTGAGGTAACAACCTTAGTCGACAATCCTCAGCAGGATCTACTTCCGGGTGTCACGGTAAATGCGACTGTCATCTCGAAGGTGGTAGACAATGCCCTTGTCATCCCGAAGGCAGCCCTGCGGAGTATCGGCGCCAAGCAGGGTGCGTTCCGGGTGCAAAAGGATGTCCTCCAATGGACTCCGGTCGAAACCGGGATCAGTGACATCAACAGCGTGCAGGTAGTGAGTGGCCTCAAACCAGGAGATCTTGTGGTCGATCGTGTGGTCGAACCTGCCGATACGGAGTTGAAGGATCAACTGCGAGTGCAAACCACAGCCGAATAGCCTCGTGCTCTAGATTCCCAGAAAACGTCTGACGTCATCCTCCAGGCTCGGAAGGCACGCCCAGGCCGAACCGTCGTAGATAGTGCTTCTACCCTGAAAGCTGCCGAAACGGCAGCCGGCTTCTTCGAGAATGATTTGAAACGGAGCGAGATCCCAGGGTTCACACGATGGCTCGATCCAAACGTCCGCTTTCCCCAGAGCCACCAGGCAGGCATCCAGAGCTCCTCCCAGGCTGCGGACCGCCCAAAAAGTCCGGCTCCAGTCTAATACTTGCGGCGACAGCCGTTCCATCGCTTGCTTGTGCAGGCCATTGATGGACAGAACGGCCTCCGCTCTGCTGCGACTACCGGCCACCGCCAGTCGAACGTCGTTGCTCCATGCTCCGGCGCCCTGTGCAGCCGAAATCGTTATGCTCTGTCCGGGGCAGGTAACCGCACCAGCGCGGACCACGCCATCCTGCTCGAACCCAATCAAAACAGCCCAAAAAGGCATCCCTCGCACAAAGTCTCGCGTACCGTCGATCGGATCGATGATCCATCGCCGCCCGGTCTCGCTGGGGTGATTTGCCCCTTCTTCACCCAGTATTCCGTCCCCCGGGAAGTGCCGTCGGATTTCATCCACGATCAAGCGTTCACAGGCCCGGTCGGCCTCTGTCACCGGCGAGAAATCAGCTTTCGCTTCTGGCTGAACCCCACGCCGCTGCATCGTCAAAGCAAGCGCGGCTGCTTCTTTGGTCAACGTGTTCGCTAAGCTGACTTCCTTTTCAAATCGGTTTATCATCTTCGCCTCTTCCGATCCAGGCTGTTTTACCATGCTAATAACGGTATTAAAATGATTGACATACCAACCGCAAGTCGTTACCCTGGATTCTTCAGGTCTTCCTAGGGTGGTAGTGTCAGGTATGTCTCGTCCGGGGCATTGCTTCGACGATGCCGGAAGTTCCGGCCTTTAACTTAATGAGTCAGACGTTTGTCGTACTTCGTTTCGGTTTTGCTAACAACCGATCAGCCCTGGAACTGCGAATCTCTTATCGCCTCCTCGCTGTTTGTTCTGCCTTCCTGCTAGCGATCGTCGTTTCGGCAACCCTTCTGTTTTCGAGCTATCTGCATATGTCGTGGAAGCTCGTCCAGTACAACCGGTTGGCGCAAGATTTTGACCGTCTGCGGGGGCGCTACCAGGAACTTCGTCAAGTCTCGAATCAGCATAACGAACAGATCGCTTCCCTGGAAAATCTCGCCACGCAGGTTTCTGTCTCGTACGGTCTCAGTGAGCGCGGCCTCGGAACTGCGAGTATGGACACGACCGAGCCCCTGGACCCCAATGTTCAGGAATCGTTGGAAGAGTACAACTTTCTGAAAGCGGCCTCTTTCGGTGAGATCTACCGGCGCTCTACCCACCGATGGCAGGCGCACAGTCGCCCCAGTCTGTGGCCGATGGACGGGGTAGTTCGAAGTGCGTTCGGAGGTCGGCTGGACCCATTCTCTGGCGAGGGCGCATTTCATACGGGGATTGATGTAGCAGCCACCACAGGCACTCCGGTTCGTGCAACGGCGGACGGAGTTGTGCGTTCAGCCGGTTGGGCGGGAGGTTACGGAAAGATGGTCGTGATCGATCACTCGGACGGCATTCAGACCTATTACGCCCACCTGTCGCGATTAGCGGTGATTGCGGGGCAGGAGGTTCGGGGAAGCCAGCTCATTGGTTATTCCGGATCTACCGGGCACTCGACCGGACCCCATGTTCACTACGAGGTTCGGTTAGCAGGTACTCCGGTCAATCCAGCCAAGTATCTTCCTCGGGCTGATCGATCGCCGGACCATGCGTCCGAGCATCGACTGGCTAAGATCGTCTCGCATTCCCCAACTTACAACGACCTTGGCCTTTAATTCTTTCCGGTTGTAACGACGCGAAGGCCCTCCTTCCAGGCAAGTGCAAACGGGGAGTTGCATCCTAGAGTCAGGTGCTGTCACGTCATCCTGGTCTTTCCCGGCGCCAGTCGCTCATTGCGCTTGGTACATCTGCATTAACTCCTCTCCTCACGCGCACTGCTCCAACGCAGAAATCCGTCCGCAAGGCTCTGCCGAGTTCCGGCGAAATGTGGACGTTCCTCGACGCACAAACCGAGAACGCAGTCACGCGCCTGACCAGCCTCGCAAGCCCGTCATTTCTCCCCGTCTATCCCAATCGATTTCTCAGCCCTTCCGGTCGTATGTTGTTCTTTGCGTCGAGGAGAGGCAGTCCCCTGTCACCGTACACGCTGGATCTCCGCACCGGATTAGCGTCACAGGTATTTCAGACAGCGGTCGACCTGCAGCCTGACTCTCTGTCGTTAAGCATCGATGCCAAGCGACTCTTCTGGATCGAGGCCGGTAAGCTGATCAGTCTGGTTCTCGGCAGCCGCCACGCCCAGGCGGTTGCATCCCAGGTAAACGACTTCTGCCTTGCTCCTTCGGGGGACATTCTCCTGTTGAAAGGCACCTCTCTCGAATGGCTGTCGCGGCCCGGCCAGACTGTGCTTGGAAATGTTCAGAGCCCGCTCATATTGAAGCAGAATGCTAGTGCTCTGGCCTTCTTTGAATCCGCTCAACTCTGGTTTGCCTCCCTGCCTTCACAATCCGGAGAGCAAACCGCATCCGCCAGATTACTTGTGTCACCGGAGACCGTCGGGAGACCCTGCTGGTCTCCCGATACCGATGCGATGCTTTTCCTGCGGCGAGCCGGCGCTTCTGGCGTCGACCTCGTTGAGGCGAATCTTGACCCAAAGGGAACGCACCCCGGAGCCGAACTCCATCGCATCTCTGCCACCAGCCGGTTTTCGGCTTTCGCGCCGAACGCCGACGGCTCGGTCTTTGCCGGAGCCAGCAGTAGCCGTGCCCAACCCTCGATCATCCTGCTCGTCCGCTCCCTGGGCCGGGAACTGGTGCTGTGCGAACATCACGCCACCAGACCCGAGGCCACACATCCGGCTTTCTCACCCGATAGCCGCCGGCTGTTCTTTGCCAGTGACTTCCAGGGAACCCCGGCGATCTACGCCATTAACACGGAGCGTTTGGTCGAGCCTACGGAAGCTCCTCCTTCCGGCTTATAGGCCAGATCTCAAATCGCTTACTTCGACCGCGCCGGACACACCCGGCCGCCAGAATTGCGAGAGCAATGGCGAGCGGCAGATGAGCCGAGGGCTCGGGCACGGGAGCCACCGCGACAACGGATTGAGCGGAAGCGTCCGGAGCGGAAACACCGGTGACCCCTGCCACGGTCGCTGGTCCTAAAGGAGAGAGTTTGGAAGCGATTGCAGAAGCCGGAGCCGAAGCGGCACTCTCGGACAACGGTGCTGCTTTGCCCGCAGGGAGTATCGCAGAGAGCGGTCCAGCCGGGAAAAAACCGGCCGGGCTCCATCCGGGAGATCCCGCACCGGGACCAGAACCCGGGCCGTCCACACCAGGGCCGTGAACCCCAGAGCCGTCCACGCCAGGGCCCACCGCCGCCAGCGGCCTGAATTCATTGCCGTCGCCAATCGGCAGCGCGTGCAGATCTCCGGCATCGGGCATCGGGGTCTCGGCCAGTGGCACCTGCCCTCGCGCGATCGCCTCGGGCGAAACATCCGGTCCGCCCAGCAGACTCTCTGTTTGAGCGTCAGAACCCCTCTCAACCGGCTGCGCCGCATTTTCCGAAAGTTGGTTCCCACACCGTGCGCGAGCCCAGTGAGAGCCGTCCGAGAGAAGCAGTTCGCCTGCTGGTATCCGAAGTCTCCGGCCGGTCCAGAACACCTGGTTCTGCTTGCGGTAGGAAACAAAGCGCAGGATTGTATGGTCTGCCGGTACAATCCGTAGGCGCTCCCATCGGAAATTGCTGTAATGCTGCCTTACGACAACATCTCGAGCAATTGCGTCCTTCAATTCAGTCGCGGAATAGACGCCGCCTGCCACAACCGACAGCGGGTAGTTGGGACGCAGTGCCCGAACGTAACTAGGTCCAGAGGGAGGGTGCCCGTCTGGGACAAGCCACGACCGTAGCTGGTCCAGGGCTTCACCGGTTCGATCCGGTGCGGCTAACCGGGGCGTAAAAAGCGTAGCCGCTACGGCAACCAGAAGACAACTAGTGCATGAGATGAAAATGCGACGGCGGTGTGACACGACGTGCAGTTCATCGGCAGATGTCGGCTAAAGCTTAAGTCTTGAGTTGAGATAAAAGTTCCAGTACTCAGTAGGGTCGAGCAATTGGCTGATTCAATCGCCTGCCTGCAACTGCGCCTGCCGGTCCCGAATCGCGGCGCGCGCTAGGCCCGCAGCCCCCGCGAACTCAATGCGGAAGCAGGTACCCTCGCCCGGGTTGCTTTCTACTTCGATCGATCCATTGTGCTCCTGCACAATGCCGTAGGTAATCGAAAGTCCCAGGCCGGTCCCTTTCTTCGGTCCCTTCGTGGTGAAAAATGGATCGTAAATGCGCGACAAATACTCGGGCGGGATGCCTTGGCCCCGGTCTTCTATTTCGATTCGCACGGCGCCATGGATTGCCACGGATCGAACGTTGATCGCTCCGCCCTGGGGCATCGCATCCCGCGCATTGATGAACAGGTTGAGAAACACCTGCTGTAGCTTGCCTGCGTTGCCGCGCACAACCGGCAAGCCCTCTGCCAGCGCAAGGAGCATTTGCACGCCGGTCTTCTCGAATTGATGTTCTACCAGCGTGACTGTCTCTCGAATAACCCGGTTGATGTCGAGCTCGACGAAATCGGTCGTAGAGGTTCGCGAGAAATTCAGCAGCGAGTTTACGATCTCGCTCGCTCGGAACGTCTGGCGGGCGATCTTCTCCAGCATCTTCGCTTTTGGATCTTCGCCCGAGATCTGTTTGGTCAGCATCTGCGCGTAGGTTGAGATCACCGCGAGCGGCGTGTTCACCTCGTGCGCAACGCCGGCCGCCAAGAGACCAATCGAGCTCAGTTTGTCGGCTTGCACCAGGCGCCGTTCCAGATCGTCCCGGTCGGTAATGTCGTCGATGATGATCAGGCGCCCGATCCGCTGGCCTTCCTTAGAAACGAGTGGCGCAACGGCCATGTTGACAAGGAATTCATGGGCAGTTCGCCCCGGCCCGGCCATGCCGTTACCGTTGCTGCGGTGGGCCCGGATAAGTGGATGCAGCGGTACTTTGTAGATATTCTGCACACCGCCCCGTTGCGCGGCCTCGGCAAACCGCGCGATCAGATCGGGTGGGAGAAGGCTGTCGATCGGTTCACCCATGGCTGTCTGCCGTGGTATGCCGGTCAACCGTTCAATCTGTGAATTCCAACTCTCGACACGGTCGTCCAGCCCCACAGCGAGTACGCCCACGTTGATCGACTCAACAATGTTCTCGCTGAAATCCTTCAGACGCTCGTATTCATCTGCTTTTAGCTGCAGAGTGGTATACAGCCGGGCGTTCTCGAGCGCGATGGCAATGTAATTCGAAATCGTGATGAGCAGCTCGATGTCGTCGCTCGAAAGGAAGTCTCCTTCCAGCGTGCGGCTTACACCCAGGTAAGCGGTGACTTTGCCGCGGTAGCGACAAGCGACGTAATACGTGAAGTCAAGCGAAGCAAGCGTCTCCCTTACCGTGGCGGGCCACGATTTCGAGACGATGTCGTGCAGGTGTTTGGGCCGTTCGAAAAAGAGATACGGGCTCTCGCTTTCGGCGGAGAGAAAGCTAAGGTCCGCCGCGGTTGGCTCCGGCGTGGTGACCCGTCCAAAGCGCACCGAGCGCTCGCTCAAAGAATGCAGCAAGAAGGTATCGGCAGGGCCGTTCTCCGGGTTGCGCAAGAAGAAGCCGACGCGCTGGATGGAGAGCGTCCGCTTGAGGCGTTCAGACACTTTGGCTAACATCGCGTCCGCATCAGTCTCCGAGCTCAACTCACGGGCAAACGCCACAAGCGTCTGTCGAGCATCGTACCGGTCACGATAGAAAATCCAGCGATCCAGCTGCTCCTGCACCCACCGGCGGATCGGCTGGAAGATGAAGGTTGCGAAGGATATGAGAACCACAAAGGCGGGCGGCGGAATGGTCTGCGTATTGAAGACCAGGAACATCAACCCGTAGAACGACCCGATGACGGCCAGCGTGGCCAGGGTATACACATAGCCCTGCTGGAAAATGATGTCTACGTCCATCAGCCGGTACCGGGTAATGGCGTAAGCCCAGGTGAGCGGAATCAGTCCCGTTGTCAGAATGCTAAGGCTCATGACATGGGAGGGAATGCTGCCGAAGAGATAGGGAATCCCATAGAGCAGTGCGAAAGGAACGATTCCGGCAAAGGCGCCGTTCCGCAGGAACTTCAGCTGGCGGCGAACCACCGGATCGTCTGTGCGGCCATACTGCCGGTGGAGTGCGAAAGCTCCCGCAAGGTAATACACCAGGGGGAACCCCACCGCGAAACGATCAAGCAGCCAGCGCCACTCAATGGGCGAAGCCGGCCGTAACACGCCTCCTGCCGTCACGACAAACACCATGAATAGAAGGGCGGACGGAAGGTAAATCAGGAACACGGTGCGCCCACCCGGCTTTCTTCCGTCGTGTGGCTGGAAATCGAGACAGAAGTGAAGGAACATCGCAGGCGCCAGTAGCTGCGCCCCCACATTTCCCCAGAACATCAACTGGTCGAATGTGTTCAGCTTGCCGTCGTAGTGAAAACAGAAGGCGACAAAAGAGACAAAGCAAAGAAGATAAAAATGAAGTGATTTGGCTGCGCTCGTCCGCCGATAGTAGACGAACACGCCCAGCGCCAGGTAGGCAAAGCCCACTGCGTACTGATAAAGAAGCGCGGGGTTCCTGGGTGAGGCCTGTACGAAGATGTTGTCTTTGCGGAACTCGATATCCTGCCGTCGCAACGTATACCGAACCGGTCCGACCAGCGAACGTTGCCAAAGCGCGCGGGCCACATCGACGGCAGAATGGATTCGAAAATCCTGGATGGCGATCAGCTGATCGCCTACCTGGATACCGGCGTTGTCGCCTGGCCCCGCCGGGGCGATCTGGACTGCCGTGACCGTCGATGGCAACCCTGTACGCGGGATAACGTCAATCCAGGTGACACCATCGTCAGGCACCGGGAACCGGATCAAATTGCGAATGCCCAGAATCGAGGCGATAAACGCGGCTACAGTTCCGAGCAGTAATAGCGTACCTGCCCAGTGATGGCGTGCTTCTCCCACAGAATTGTGACGAATATTCGCCAATCATCTAGGATGGCACGCCAGTAGCCATCGCGAGAACGCTTGCTAAGTTATTGAAAGAATTGCAAAAGCACGGCCAGTGGGCCGCTGGCATGGATGAAAATTCCCATTTGTAAGCAATGCAATACCAGAAATGGGAACTAGGTGCGTTTTATCACGGTGCGCCGCGACGGTCCACCAAGTAAAGGACAAGTACAATCACAACAATTAGGCCAAGACCACCGCTGGGATAATAGCCCCAACCGGAACTGTACGGCCATGCGGGCAAGGATCCAAGCAGGAACAAGAAAAGAACAATGATTAGGATCAATCGGAGCATAGAATCACGAACAGTTAGAGGCTCGCGTTAATTCCTTGTTACAAGTTGGTGTTACAGGGTGGTTTCACAAGGTGGCACGTACCAGATGTACATACCACCTGTGAAGCTCGGTCTAGCGAGTACCTGCAGTCTTGCCGGAACCGCCACCCATCTTGCCACTGATGCCCTTGATCTTGTCCAAGTGACTCTGAAGGGTCGGCAGCGTGTCCGAAGCAAAGGACTTCAATTTGTCGTCCTTGCCCTTGTTCGCCTCCTTCGTAAAGTCCCTCACATCTTCCTGGTGATCCTTCACCATATCGCGAACGTAGGCCTTATCGAAATCGGCTCCGGACATCTGTGACATCTTGTCGTATTTGGCTTTCTGCCTCGCGTCGACGTCCGTAGGCAAGGTCATGTTCTTATCCTTGGCAATCGCCTTTAATTGCTCATTTGCCTTCGTGTGATCGTCCACCATTTGCTGGCCGAACGCTTTCACATCCGGGTCGCTGGCCTTCTCGGTTGCCAATTGGCCCATCTTGACCTCTGCGATACCGCCTTGAGCCGCTTTGATGGCAAATGCAGTGTCGCCGGACTTGGCCATCTGATCCGCTCCGACATCTGTCCGCTGCGACTCGCGATCTAACCGTTGAAGGCTCCCGTCGCTCCTACCGCTTCCTGGAGCTCCTGGACTCGACTGAGGGCTGCTTGGAGAGTTGGGAGTTTGGGCACACAATGCCAAAGAACAGGCACCTGCCAGTAATGCCAAACGTAATCTGTTTTTCATAAAATGTCCCTTATGCAATGGATGAGACGGTGTATTCACCGTTTCGATCGTAGATTTCACGACACAGGCTAAGCCAAGCTGTTAGCGATGGCGTAGCGGGTCATTTGAGCGGTGGAATGCAAGCCCAGACGTTGCATGATGGCGGCGCGATGGAACTCAGCCGTTCGTACCGAGATATTCAGACGATTGGCGATGTCCTTGGCGCTCGACCCCATCGCAATCAGGCGCAATACTTCCACTTGGCGCGCCGTCAGTTCCGGTTTAGCATCCTCGTTGTCGCCAGTGGACGGTGCCGCTAGAAACGACTCGCCGCCCAGAACGGCTCTCAGGCCGTCAACCAGATCACTGGCAGAGGTCCGCTTGGAGAAATACGCGCGGGCTCCTACCTGTGCTGCACGGTCGACATAAACCGGTTCAGAGTACATGGACAGGAATACGATGGGCAAATTCGGCCTCATGCCTAGTACCTGTTTTGCCGTGACATAACCATCGCCACCGGGCATGTTGACATCCAGAATCGCAATTTCCGGTTCGAAAGTATCGATGGCGTTGATGAATGCAGCCTGGCTGTCCACAGCCTGTACGTTGAACTCGCTTTTCATCATGACTCCCAACGCATCCAGCAAGAGATGGTGATCGTCGGCGATCAATAAGCGAGGAAGGACGGGTGCGGTAGCAAGCCCTGAGGTTTCTGAAAGTGTTGGTGTCGCTAATGCTGGTGCAGCCACTCAGGTAAATCTCCTGCTGGGATAGATGCTTTCCTATGGATCGGTTAGTCAAGAAGTTCGAAGATTTGTCGAATTTTCGTACTGTTTGCTGGCGCGCCACTCCCCAGAACGGGAGGCCTCCGGACGCACGCTGAGCTATGATCTTCCTTGCATCCTTAACAATCTATGCGCGTTGCGATTATCGGCACAGGCTATGTCGGTTTAACGACCGGCGTTTGCCTTGCCTTCATTGGCCATTCCGTGTTTTGCCTAGACACGGACGAAGGCAAGATTCGGGCTTTGCAACAAGGACATATCCCGATTTACGAGCCGAATTTGGAAGAGCTTATCGAGGCGGCGGCTCCCAACCTGCAGTTTACGAGCAGTTATGAGCAGGCCATCCCGGAAGCCGACGTCGTCTTTATCGCCGTTGGCACGCCTCCGACGCCCTCGGGCGCGCCCAATCTGGAGTACTTGTCGCAAGCCGCCCGGTCGATCGGGCTGCATGCCAACAGCGGCTTCAAGGTGGTGGTGAACAAGTCAACCGTCC
>JAVHMZ010051211.1:0-11850 GCA_034782995.1 Amazona versicolor | reverse complement strand
CCTTCTGCTCCATCGCTCCGGGCGAGTCGCGAACGAGACTTTCTACCGGAATAGTGAGGAGCAATCCATTGATTGGGCAATTTGGGCGATGTTTTTTGAGGAGTCCTAAGAACGCGTTCCATTCACCAGTGTTTCCGGGTTCGACCTCCTCGAAAATCAGGCGCCCGGCCGTGTCGAGAATCACGGCGTAGTTTGTGAACCACCAATTCATGTTGATGGTTCCTCCCACACCTTGGAATTCGTCCTGCATTCCCGGTGGAAATCCGGCTTGCGAGTGGCGAATTGCTTCCGTTTTCCCGGAACCGGGTTCGCCGGCCATCACGTACCAGGGAAGTCCGTAAAAATCTTTTCCGGCGGCCTCGAACTTTTCGATCCCGCGCGAGAAGTTGCGCCGCAGATCTTCCAATCTGCCGCGCAGGGCGGCGTCGGTGACTCCCCGATTTGCCGCCGTCGCCACCATTTCGCCGCGCATTTCCGCCGCGCGGCGACGGCGGACCCAAAAGACCATGAGCAGATACAGGCCCAGCAGGAGCGCGAGAAAAACGATTCCCAAGGCGACGATCAGAGCGACCCGCGGGCCAAAAAACGCCGCGACACCAATGACGGTCGTAGCCAGCAAAAACAGGATCACGACCTTGACCCAGGTAGCTAACCCCGAAAAGGCCTTAAAAAGATAGGCAAGCTCTTTCAAACTGGCTCCTGCAACGGGTGAGATGATGACGGTTCACGGAGAACTCTCTTGGGAGGCGATCGCGTTGAGGGAATCGGTCAGCGACAGCGACGCGGCTCGAAAGAGGTAGATTTCGACCGTTAAGACTATTAAACAAAGACCGAGAAAAATCACCGCGATGACCCCGATTCCCAACCCGGGACGCTGGATCAGATCGCGAGTATCGACCCCGGCGTAAGCTTCCGGGCAGATCTTGGCGACTTGGTCCGTGTCCATCGCTGACCGGATCCGATGACTGATATCGATCATTTTGCCTCTTAGATACTCGGTCTGACCAGCGTACCAACCCGTAAATCCTAGTCCCAGACAGGTGTAGAATACCTGCAATCGTTCCGTGGCCTCGTCGCTCGGATCATTGAGCGTTTCATCGAGAAGATCGAAAAATTTTTCGTCGCCGGCCAGTTCCTTGCGCTCGTACGCCAGCCGGTTTTGGTGCCACTTGGCGGACACGATCAAGCCGCTTTCCGCGATCATCGAATCGACAAAAAAGATCAATGGCAGCTCCATCTTCTGCCACTGAGTTTTCAATGCTGGTTCGGCGCCCGCCCGCTTTTCGGTGTCGTTAAAAAGCTCTTTGATTTCCAAACGGAGCTTCTCCTGTTCAGTCGCTCCGGTCGAAACGCTAGCCCCGTTGCGTCCGAGCCGATTGAGCAGACAGACTTTTTTGAACAAAGGTTCGCAGAGTTCCAGCAAAGTCATGCCATCTCCTGCTACGTCGAAGTTCTGGGTAGGGTCATGTAAAGCGTGATGTCGTAGTCAGCCGACTCATGGCCGGTCCATCGAACGACTGCGACTTTCTCCGCCTGGATTTGTTGCCAACTGCGGGAGTTCTCACCGCGCAACAGCCGGAAAAAATAAAGGCCCGTTTGGGCCGGTAACTCGAGCGGAGGAAATCTTTCCTCTTTCAGCGCAACGCCACGAATCGCCCGCCCCGCCAAGCTTTGAGGCATCAGTTTAAATCGGTCCGCATCTTCAACTAAGCGGGCGAGCGTCTGCGGATCTTCTTTGGTGCGAACGCCGAGAAAATAATCCGTTGGTCGCAGCAGATGCTCTTCGGTAAGTGTCGCACTGAGCAATCCGTTGACGTTGGTGAACGGAGCCTTGAGAAAACTGGGAGCAACGCTTCCTCTCAATAGCTGGCGAATCTTGGCTGCGAGTTCGCTAAATACCGGATAGGGATTGTCGTGTTGATAGGGTGCGGTGTCGAAAACGTCCCGGTCAGGATGGAGCGCCGCCAATTCGCCCATCAATTCGCGGAGTAAGACGTAGATTTCGAAAGGTGCCGTGTTCGAGGTCGCGATCAAAGCCTCCAGGCTGGAACCGTACCGGTTCAGCGTGCGTAGCCGCATCACTTGTTCGAACTGAATCCCGCGCATCGTGTCGATGCTGAATCCCCCGCGGGTAACCTGCACCACCAGCTCCTGCCGGCTAGCGAGGACTTGACTGCTCAAGTCGCGAACCAATTCCCGCAGGGTCGCCGAGCCATTTAGCACGAAACACGGCCCCACGAATTCAGGGTCGCGTTGCGGCAGTCCGACTTCTTCGCCCGCTGCTCTGGTTACTCGCAAGAGGGGAATGACCTCAAGATCGGATCGATCGTCATTTTCCAACAGCAACCGAGCGTTGAGGCGACGCCGTAGCATGGTCTTGGGATTGTCGCCGGTATTTTCGTCGGCAACGTCCGTTTCGATCACCCGATAAAGGATTTTGGCCCGGGCATCCACGGTCTGCCCCGGGGACACTGAGTTTGCCCGCGCGCTGAACCAGAGAGGCAGTCCCAGGTACACCACGAAACGGCCCCGGGATTCGAATGCCTGTTTGATATCCATGGCTGGCAATTCCGCTTCTTCCGGAAACCGAATTTCTTCGCCGCTCGGCATGATCGCGTGAAGATGGTCGAACCGGATTCGCAGGTTATCCAAGTCATCTACGGACAGACGAGACCCCACGATCCCGTATGGATACGCCCAGTTCAGTCGCCGCTCCGCCGCGGCGCTCTCGCCTAGGCTGCGCTGAAGACGCTGGAGATGATGCGGCAACAGAAACAGACCCTCGTGCCAGTGTACCTGCATAAGTATGGGTCGCCTCGGCTAGGAACGGGCAGAACCTGATAGCTCGCCACCTCCGGTTTTGCGTCCGGAAACGATTTCTTCGGTGTAATTAACGATCGCGTCGACGATCTGTTTTTCGATAGCTGGACCATTCAATTGACCGGCCAAGGTCAGGTATCGGCGCCAGCACTTCTGTTCGACGTTGGTGAGAAATCCGGATGAACCCGCTTCGACCGTTGCGCGGATCTTTTCGGGAGCAAACGTCTCCAGGTGGTGCCGTGCGTAAGTCTCGCCGGTCGGTCCGATGGCCGATAATAGAGCGCCTAAAAGTTGGCGTGTTTTCTCGAGCATCTGGGTGATCTGAAGAGTAGCGACCTCCCGGTCGCCCGCTACATAACTCCCGACTGTGCGGCGGAAACCGCTGCCCACGTCCCGACGCAGTCCGGATTTCGGAGCTAGCGCCTTCCACAGATTCCAGATCAGGTTGTCCAGGATGATGATCATTTCCAGGAGCGCTGCGAATAGCCTGTTCAGTCGTTCCCCGTCCAGCGGTTGGTCAGCGGTCAGGCCCAGTTTGCCGCGCAACTCGGGAGGCAACTCCCAACCCTCGATCGGTGGGCTAGCCAGTCCGACCGCCCGGAATCGACCAATCAGCAGGGCCTTCCGCTCCTTGGACAATTCGGAGGCCCGCCCGATCAGTTCTTCCGCCAGTTGATCTACCGTTCTTGCGACCGGCTCGGCCGGAACAGGTGCCGGAACCGGCGGCGCCAAGTCGCTCTTTTCCGGTCCCGGAAAACGTTCGGCTAGCGCCGTCAGATATTCCGGCCGCCTGCCTTCGGCCACTTCTTTCAGTGCGCGTTCGATCTCGTCGACCAGATACTTTTGACGTGCCGCTAGAGGGTCATCAGCGAAACTCGTTTGCAGCATCCGCAGTCGTCCGGCTACCTCTTGGGCCCAGGAAGAAGCCTCAGGTTCCATAAATCAAAGATTGGACCGGCCATATCGAACATTGTTGATCACTAGGGTTAAAAAGGAGCTGCATCCTACTCAGCAGGTCCTTGGCAAGGCAATCCTAAAGGATTCCTCCTCCAACGAAGGTCGATCGAACCGCGAGTTTGCCCGCCTTCTTCTCACCGAATGGGAACCGGTAGTTGCACTTTTCGCCTTCGCCACCGTGAAAATGGGTAAGAAACGTGACTTAGGGGAGCCGTTTTCCCAACCTCGGGAGCCGGCGGGTCAGCTCGCGCTGGAGCACGATCGCTCCCGCAGCCCCACTTCTAAATGGTTTGGCCTTGCATTGTTTCAAAATGGCCCATCTTTCAGTTCTTGGCTTCGCACTCTGCCATGGGCCGCCAGCCCGCTGAACTATGAAAGTGACCGACATCGCTTTTTTTGCTTACGCAGTCAGCGATCTGCCGGCTGCGCGCGAATTTTACGAAGGATTCATCGGGTTGAGGCCAAACTCTGAGTACAACGGTTCGACTAACCCGCATTGGATTGAATATGATATCGGTTCCTCCACTCTGGGCATCGGTTGCGCCCCCACCATCTTCGAGCCGTCGAGTAAAGGAGCGTTGGCTGCTCTGGAGGTCGAAGATTTCGAGTCTGCCCTGCAGCAGATCAAAGACAAGGGTGTTCCAATCGTGATGGGGCCGCACGACCTTCCCTCTTGCCGGATGGTGATGGTCGCTGACCCGGATGGTAACCGTCTCACCCTGCATCAGAGGAAAAAAGCGAATCAGTAACGGCCGGGGAGTACCTTCGATCTGATCTCGGCTGCTCTGGTCTTGGTCGGCATCCGGCAGCAATGGCATTTCTCGATTGATGGAGCTGAAATCATGACGGGCTTCTCACCGTTGCCCAGGAGTCCATCGGTATCCGTCCCTGGGTTTCGACTAAATGTACTGGATCTGGGCAGGATTGATGATCCAGCAGTGGTTCTCATCCACGGAGGCGGTACCTGGATGTATTCGTTCAGACATCTGTGGGACGCGCTCGCCGCCCATGGTTTGCGGGTACTTGCTCTCGACATGCCCGGCCACGGTTACACGTTTGTTTCCAACGGTTATCGGCTTGCCTATACACTGAAGATGATGTGTCGCGTTTTGGGCAGTCTGCTAGTAGCTAAGAAGGTTCAGATGCCGGTACGTCTGGTGGGGAACTCGTGGGGCGGCGGTTGGGCTCTTCGATTCGCCCAACAATATCCCTGGAAAATCCACAGCTTAGTACTGTTGAGCGCAAGCGGATTCCGCGGACGCGAGACCTGGCTTTACGAATCACTCAAGTACCCGCTGGTCGGCGAACTGACCAGTCGGATAGTCAGCCGTACGCTTGCCCGGCGTTTTTATCGTCAAGCCTTTTTCAACCCTGATTTAGTCAGTGATGAAATGGTTGATGCAGCCTTTGCGCCGATGGCCGGTAGCTTGGAAAATCGGCAGGCTCAATATCGATTAATGCGGCGCCTCGACTGGCGAATCACGGAAGAAGCGATGGCCGCTACTTCTGCCAAAACTCTTGTTCTGTGGGGTTGGGAGGATCGTCTTTGGCCGGTGTCGATGGCAGCGCGCTTCGGCGCAACCCTGCCCAGGTGTGAGGTCGAAGTCTTTGCCGGCTGCGGACATCTGCCGCACGAAGAGCAGCCGGAAAAAACCTTGGGCAGGCTTCTGAAGTTTTGGAACGATTAGCCCGGTAGTTGATGAGGCAGAGGTCACGGGGACAGGTATCAACGCTGAGCGTCTTGATGATTAACTTTACCCGTTCTTGGCCGTTCGATTTTTGCAAACCGCTGAACGCTCCTTACTGCACGCTCCGCGCGCCGGCGGGCGATCTACCTCACTGTCGTTAGCTTGCACGTCCTCCATCAGAGCCCTGTTCTCCGTGCCACCACCGCCATCGGGCAGAAATGGCCCGCCGAAACCACGGCAAGAAAGCGAGTACGCCAGTTGTTCCCAGCCAGCCGAATTTCGTCCCACCCGGTCCGACCCAGCTCGCCCAAATATTCTTCGTGGAGTGCAATGTCGACCAGTATCAATCGTCCTCGGGGACGCAGAACTCGGCGGAATTCGGCTAGAGCAGTGGCTCGTTCAGCTCGATTTTTCAGGTTGTGGATCACCCAATGCGTGAGCACGACATCAAAGGAGGCATCGGCAAACGGGATTGAACAAATATTGCCGGTCTGGATCTCGACCCGGTCAGCGACCTTTTCGGCCACGGCGTTCCGCATCGCGACCTCTGGCCGGTTGCCGGCTTGACCGACTTCTAGTCAAAGGTCAATGCCGATCGCGCGGCCGCGCGGGACGCGGTGAGCGACGCCTACCAGCAGCAATCCGCGACCACAGCCCGCATCAAGCACGCGCTCGTCGCCGCGCCACGGCACGAGATCAAGCCAGCGCTCGCGGCCAATGACTTTGCCGCGCCGGCTTTCGTAGATCATCAAACCCGCCAGTCCGAGCAAGTAGATCGCCGGAAGCGCGGCAAGCAAGGTCCAAAATCCACTTCCGGTAACGGTCAGAATGGCCGCTGCCGCAAACAACAGAAGACCGGCCGACGCCAGATTCCTGAGAAGAAGCGGAGCGTCGATGCCGTAATCCGCCCGGCTCATTCCGTTTCTTTCGCCGAACCGATGAAGCCCCCGTGCGGAACGGTCATGACCGGGGTCAAGCCGAGCTGCCGCTTATGAAAAGGAAGCTGTTCCTGAATCGAATGGACCATTACAACCGTGGTCAGCATTTTAATCATGCCCGCCTGATATGCGCTGGTGATCCGACTGGCTTGTAAGTTTGGAACCGGTCTCACAAATGCCGTGATCGGCAAAGATCAGTCGAGTCGCTACCGAGTGAACCGAAGTTCGCCGGGTGACCGCAGGCACAGCGCCCGGCATTCGTGGCTGAGGTGTGCCTGGTCCGAATAACCGAGCACGGCGGCAAGTTGGGCTAATGGCGCGCCACACCGGATCTCGTGAGCCATTTTTTCGAAGCGAAAAATTCGTGCCAGTTGTTTCGGCGTCAAGCCAACGTTCCGGCCGAACTCCCGCGCCAGGTGTTGACGCGAACAGCCGAGGGAGCGAGCAAGCTGCTCGATGGAAAGGTTTCCGTGGGAGCGGCGGATCCGTTGAATCGCGGCAGCCAGGAAACCGCGCCGCGCCGCCTCCTCAGGAGTTATTTTTTCCAATCTGGCCAGGAGCGCTTGCTGGAGCGACCGAACGCGAATCTCCGGGCCTTTGGCGTCAGCAGTCCGGGCGAGCAGCGAACGCGAGTCTTTCCAGATCTCGTCGAGCGGCAGCAATTGGTCGGTGATTGTGTCGGCGTCGAATCCGATCCAAGCCCGGGCCGCGCCCGGCCGGAATCGGACACCGACAAGGCTGGTGTCCGGCTGAACGTCTGCTTCCATCGGTCTCGTCATGGCGCCTACCAGCAGGGCGCGTGTTCTCGGGCCTACCTCGAACAGATAATCGATGCAGCCATCCGGCAGCACCCGATGAGTCGTCGATCGAGAGCCAGTCTCGATAGTCCAGAAGCACTGGACGAAAGCCTTCAACTCCGCGATTACGGAATGTTCACGATAATCCATGGCGGCAACCGGGTAGCGGGTGGGTTGGTGCCGGGCAGCTTAGCGTCAGAACCACTTTCATGAAAGCCGATCGGCAGTCGTCTGCTCCGCTCTCGTTTGGACGGCGAAACAGAGAATTCATCACGTTGGAAAAAAGGACGGTTGTTGTTCCAGTGAAATAGACAGAGCCTCTCTGAGGCACTCGGTAACGATCGGGTGCTCTGACGGAATGAACTGAACACCGGAAGAAAAGCTTAAGCAGACTAGAATGCCCAGCAAACCCGTCAGCGCAGGATTGATCATGTACAGATTCAACGCTCCGGATCTGGAAGTGTTGCTGGTGCATCCGGGCGGTCCTTACTGGAAAAACAAGGATCAGGATGCTTGGACCTTTCCACGGGGAGAGGTCATGCCGGCAGAAGATTTTCTGGCCGCCGCAATGCGTGAGTTTGCGGAGGAAACTGGAATCGAGTCAAAAGCACCATATCTGCCGCTGGATTCTGTGCGTTTAAAATCCGGCAAGGTGGTTTACGCCTGGGCTTTTTCCGGGACGTGCGATCCGCGTGATATACAAAGCAATTCTTTTGAGAT
Source organism: Amazona versicolor (assembly GCA_034782995.1). Taxonomy (NCBI): domain Eukaryota; kingdom Metazoa; phylum Chordata; class Aves; order Psittaciformes; family Psittacidae; genus Amazona; species Amazona versicolor. The sequence goes on along the minus strand of JAVHMZ010051211.1, from coordinate 3,930 downwards.
GGAATGGCCGCCTCGCTCGGGGAATCTCCGGCAATTCCCAGAAGTCGATCGAGCCGAGTTTTTCGTGTTGCCAGAAGCACTCCAAAAAATTCGGGATGCAGAAAGGCCTTTGCTGGAGCGCCTCGGGCAAGCACTCTCAAAAAATTGAGGTGTTGTCCGAAATGGGTCGCGCCTGATACCGATTTTCAATCTGGAAGTAAACCATTCCGCGACGCCAGCCTTCTCCTGAGCGTTTTTTTTGCTGCTTCGCGGGTCTTCGGTAACGCACTAATACGATTTTCCGAAGAGGACCCGCCGGGCGCTTGGGCGTCCGGAGAAAGGGCATGTGCCGGGGCTGGCACCCGGGAAAGATTGGTCGTCTGGAATACAGCGGATAGTGACCTTTAGATCGTTTTTGATCCGTTGCTCTACTTCTTCGCTACCATCCCAATGAGTCAACGCGAAACCGCCATGAATCTCCGGTTTGCCCTCATCGCGCGGAGTGAAGAATTTGTAAAATTCGTCCGCGTGATCGATCTGACGCGTGTGCGCGTCCCGGAAACTGCGTGCCCGCTCCAGCAAGCCATTCTGCATCTCAACCAGGATACCTGGGAGCTGTTCGAGCAATTCTGAAGCGGGGAGAAAGGCTTTTTCTTTCGGTCCACGATCCCGTCGTGACATGGCGACCGTTCCTTTTTCTAAATCGCGGGGACCCAACTCCAGACGAATGGGAATCCCGCGTTTGATCCAATCCCAGTTTTTCACGCCACCGCCAAGTTCACGCCGGTCGACTTCGACGCGGACATTCGCACGAAACGCATTCAGAGAGCTGATCTGCTCTTCTAGTTTCCGCACCGCGTCTTCGACCGGCCCACGATGATCCGGTTTGGGAATCACGGGCAGGATGACGACCTGGCTCGGCGCTACCCGGGGCGGCAAGATCGCGCCGTCGTCGTCGCCGTGGGTCATGATCAATGTTCCGATCAGCCGGGTGCTGGTTCCCCAGCTGGTGGTCCAGGCGTATTCCTGTGAGCCTTGCCGCGAAAGAAAACGGATCTCGGAAGAACGCGAGAAATTTTGTCCTAAAAAATGCGAAGTGCCGGCCTGAACGGCGCGGCGATCTTGGACCATCGCCTCGACACAGTAGGTGTTCACCGCGCCGGGAAACCGTTCACCGGCGCTTTTTTCGCCGGTGTAAACCGGCAACGCCAGGTGGTCTTCAACAAACTCCCGGTATACGGCCAGCATCTGCCGGGCTTCCGCCATCGCTTCCTCCGCGGTTTCGTGCACCGTGTGACCTTCTTGCCAAAGGAACTCGGCGGTGCGGAGAAATAGTCGGGTGCGCATCTCCCAACGCACAACGTTGGCCCATTGATTGATGAGAATTGGGAGATCCCGGTAGGATTGCACCCATCTGGCGAAGGTCGCGCCGATGATGGTCTCCGAGGTAGGTCTTACCACGAGCGGTTCGGCCAATTCCGCCGAAGGCGCCGGGCGCAAACTACCTTTTTCATCGGTTTCCAGCCGGTGATGAGTTACCACCGCACACTCTTTGGCAAAACCTTCGACGTGCGCTGCTTCTTTGGCCAAATAACTCAGCGGAATGAACAACGGAAAATAGGCGTTCTTATGACCGGTTGCCTTAAACATCCGGTCAAGCTGTTGTTGGATGTTCTCCCACACGCCGTATCCCCATGGTTTGATGACCATGCAGCCACGGACATCGGAGTTCTCCGCGAGTTCGGCAGCGCGGACGACTTGCTGGTACCATTCGGCGAAATCTTCGTCTCGGGTCGGCGTAATGGCAGTTCTGGCAGTCTCACTCATGGCGAAAAGATTCGAGGAAACGGATGAAGAAATTCGCTCCGGACTCGAGGGCCGCAACCTCGACGTATTCGTCGGCGGTATGAGCTTGCTGGATGGACCCGGGTCCGATCGCGATCGCCGGGACGCCGTTTTCCGCGAAATGAGCGGCGTCGCAGAACCAGGAAGCGCCTTGCTTTTTGCTCCCGAGTTTTTCGAACTTTTGGATAACGGGATGATCGGGCGTAGTGAGCAACGGTCGCGACACTTTGATCGGCCGGACCCGAACTTGCGGATGTTTTGCTGCCAGAAAATGAGTCAAATGATCGACCATCAGGTCCTGACCTGGGATTGTCCGGATATCGATTTGGGCGGAAGCATGGTCGGGAACCACGTTGATTTTGGTGCCAGCCGAAAACAGTCCGAGGCTGATCGTCGCGGTTCCGAGCTCGGTAGCAGCGGGAACAGGGCAGATCTCGGGAAACGCACATTTTAAATCCAGGTAAGCATTAAACAAGAGCTCGGCCGCATTGACCCCGTGCTCGGGCATCGACGCATGGACCGCCTTACCTTGAGCTGCCATTTCAATCCACGCGGTGCCTTTGTGGGTGTAAACGACGTTCAGGTCGGTAGGTTCACCGACGATCGCAAAGTCGGAGTCAGCTTTCTGGGCGTAGCTCCGTGAGCCGGCCATGTCGGCTTCCTCGTCGATCAGGCCAGCAAACGTGACCGCGACCGGCAAGTTGGCGAGATCAGTCTTGGCCAAGGCCCAAAGCATGGCAGCCATGGGTCCTTTGGTATCGGTAGCTCCCCGTCCGTACAGGCGCTCATTCGCGATTTGCGCGTTGAAAGGATCAACGGTCATGCCGCGAACCGGTACCGTGTCCAGGTGGGGAGCGAACACTAGCCGGTGTTCCCGGCCCGCGGACGGGAACGTTCCGTAGACGTTGGGACGCGACGGTCGGACAAAATCCAGCTCGACCCTTGCACCGATCGCCGAAAGGAATTCACCGACGAACTCAGCGAGCGCCTGCTCGCCTGGGCTGCTCGGTTCACCAGTCGGATTTTCACTGGGGATGCGCACCAGCGCCTGGCAAAGGTCGACGACCGAATGGATGGAAGCGAGGTTCATGGAAAGAGCTGATCAGGAAGGTGAAGCGAAACCGGTGCGCCGGCTCAGGCGCCGCCACAAGGATGCTAAAGAATGGGATGATCAAAGCTTGAGGCAAGCGCGAAGTGCAATTTCTAGCGAGCTTCCGGTTGCGCTCGCTTTTTCATCAAAATGAGGGTATCTTCCGAGCATTCAGTAATAATGATCGCGAGAACAGCACGTTCTTGCTCAACTAATTCACCCTATGTCTACTTCTACCGCATCAGTAATCCACCTTAACGAAGGAGACTTTGACCAAGCCATCAGTGCGTCGCCGGTTCCGGTTTTAGTCGATTTTTGGGCTTCGTGGTGTGGGCCATGTCGGATGATTGCCCCCGTGCTCGAGGAAATTGCTCGAGAAAAAGGGGAAACCGTGCGCATCGCGAAAGTCGATGTCGACACCAGTCCGACGCTTTCTAACCGTTTCAATATCCGTAACATCCCAACCCTGCTCTTTTTCAAAAGCGGAGAGGTTAAAGACCAAGTGGTCGGCGCAACCAGCAAAAACGACATCGTTGCGCGCCTCGAAAAACTAAGATAATCCGGGCGCCTGTTCTGCAGGTAAGCCCCCTGAAATTATGAATATCGTTGCTTTTGGTCTTGGGAATTTCGGTGGACCGGACCTCATTTTTATTCTTTTGATCGTGCTGATCTTGTTCGGAGCCAAGAAGTTGCCGGAATTGGCTCGCGGCCTTGGTCAAAGTATGAACGAGTTTCGAAAGGCGCGGGAGGAGTTTGACCGGGAATTACACCACGCCGGGAGTGAGACAAAGCCCCAACCGTATCAGCAAGCTCCACAAACTCAGCCTTACCAGCAGGCACAGGGTTATCAGCAAACCGCGCCGCCGGTCGCAGTGCAACCGCAGGCTCCTGTCGAGCATCAACCCGGAACCAAAGAAGCTGACTCGACTGGAAAAACTGCCTAGCCAAAAGATCTCGCAGACTGTTCCAGACAGCCCGGCTGCTCGCCGGGCTTGTTTGTTGTGGTAGTGCAAGCA
>JAVHMZ010051210.1:0-28227 GCA_034782995.1 Amazona versicolor | reverse complement strand
CACGGGCGGGGGCCCTGACGTCCGGTAACCAGATTCCCTACATTAGTGGGATGGAACCCGTCCACGTCCTTCTCGGGCGCTACCGCCAGCAGCACCCGCTGCGCATCCACCTGCGGCGGTAAGGGCAACTGGACCAGGATTCCATCCACGTCCCCGCGCAGGTTCAACTCCTCGACAGTCTGAAGCAGCTCGCCCGTGGATACATCCGCGCCCGGCCGGAGCGTCTCGCTCACAATGCCCAGGTTTTCGCACGTTCGCGTCTTGCTCCGGACATAGACTTCCGATGCCGGATTGTGGCCCGCGAGAATGACGGCGAGCCCAGGCCGTCTAGGCAGCGCTTCGATGCGCGGCCGCAGCTCGGACAGGATCGCGTCCCGCACGCGAGTTCCATCGAGAATCGTGCTCAAACCGGCGCTTCCTGATGAAGGGGGTGTGTCACCTTTGCGGACTTATCCACGATGCCTTACCGTATAACAATAGACAAATGAAACCATTACTTCTGCTTGCCGCCCTCAACCTTGCCGCAAACGCACAAACCCCCAAGGAACCCATCAGCGCTAGCGAAAAGGCTATCTACACCATTGTAAAAGGCACGGTGGTGCGCGCCGCCGCGAAGGTGCCGGAAGAAAACTACGCGTTCAAGCCCACGCCCGACGTTCGCAGTTTCGGCCAGTTGATCGGACACATCGCCGACGGGCAATATGAATTCTGCGCGCCTGTCCTGGGCGATAAGTCGGAGCACGGAGGCGTGGAAAAGAGCAAGACATCCAAAGCCGACCTGGTCAAGGCGTTGGACGAAGCTTTCGCTTATTGCGACGCCGCTTACAACAAAATGACCGACGCCCAAGGCGCGGAAATGATCGACTTCTTTGGTAAGAAAGCAGCCAAGATCGCCATTCTGTCTTTCAATACCGCCCACACGGATGAGCATTACGGCAACCTCGTAACTTACATGCGCCTAAAGGGAATCGTGCCGCCTTCTAGCGAAAAGAAGTGAGAAGGGCCTTCAACACCTTCCATGGACGAAGCTCCGGCCATCGCCGTCCGCAACCTTTGCAAAATCTACGAGGGCCGGGCCGCCGTCGATGGTCTCGACCTCACTGTTCCGCGCGGTAGCTTTTTCGGTTTCCTCGGCCCGAACGGGGCAGGGAAGTCCACCACGATCCGCATGCTCACCGGCCTCATTCCGGCCACCTCGGGCGAGATCGAGCTTCTCGGCCTTCCCATGCCGGCGCGCGAGATGGACATCAAGCGCCGGATCGGCCTCGTCCCCGATGAGTCGCTCCTCTTCGACCGACTCACGGGCGCCGAGTTCCTGGAATTTGTCGGCCGCATGTACGGCCTGGCGCGTCCCCTCGCTATCAGCCGCGCTCACGAGCTCCTGCAACTCTTTGAGCTCTCCGAACCCCGCAAGCTCATCTCTGAATATTCGAAAGGGATGCGCAAACGCGTCGCCATGGCCGCTTCTCTCATTCACCGTCCCGAGCTCTTCCTGATGGACGAGCCGTTCGAAGGCGTCGATGCGGTCGGGGCGCGCCTGATGAAAGACATCCTGCTCGAGCAGGTCCGCCACGGAGCCACCATCTTCCTTACCTCGCATGTGCTCGAAGTGGTCGAGCGCCTGTGCGATCACGTCGCCATCATCAACGGCGGCCGCATCGTGCGCTCCGGTCCCATGGCCAGCTTGCGCAGCGGCTCGGAAACGCTCGAGGACGTCTTCGTGCGCGAAGTCGGCGCCGAGCGCTCCTATGCTCCGCTCGACTGGCTTTCCTGAATTCTCTATGAAATTGCTCTTTACTCCTTTGTTCGCTGTGATTGTTCTCGCGGCCCAGACCTCGCCGCCCGTCCATCTCAGCGTCGATGCAACAGATGTGCCGCGCCGGCTCATCCACGCGAAAATGACCTTTCCCGTTAAGCCCGGACCGTTCACTTTGCTCTATCCGCAGTGGCTTCCGGGAGAGCACGGCCCCACCGGTCCCATTACGGACCTGGTGGGCATCAAGGTCACCTCCGGATCGCGCACTATCCCCTGGCGGCGAGACTCCGTCAACATGTACGCCTTCCACATCGACGTTCCCCCCGAAACGGACACGCTCGATGTCGCGATCGACTTCATTTCCCCGCCCGACGCCCCCGGCTTTTCTTCCGGCGGCTCCGCGACATCCGAAATGGCCGTCCTCAATTGGAATCAGTTCCTTCTCTACCCGGCTGGAAGTCCCACCGATGCGCTAAATTATCAAGCCGATCTCAAGGTCCCGGCTGGTTGGCGCTACGGCACAGCGCTCCCCATAGCTACCGAGTCCGGCGACCGCGTTCAGTTTCAGCCCGCTTCCCTCACCGCGCTGATCGATTCGCCCGTGTTAAGCGCCGCCCACTTCCGCACGATCGATTTATCGCCCGCTGCCAAAGGCTCGCCCGTCGACCCCAAACATTACCTCCACCTTGCGAGCGATAGCGACCGCGCTCTCGAAGTTCTGCCGGCAGAGATCGAGCATTCTAAGAAGCTCGTCGCGGAAACCGGCGCGCTCTTCGGCGCGCGCCACTACCGCGATTACCATTTTCTTGTTTCGCTCAGCGATCACGTCGCTCACTTTGGCCTCGAGCACCACGAGTCGAGCGACGATCGCGTGGCCGAGCGCACCCTGATCGATGACGATCTCCGCAAGCTCGAATCCACTTTGCTGCCCCACGAGATGACTCACTCCTGGAACGGCAAGTTTCGCCGCCCCGCCGGACTCGCCACCCCCGATTTCGAGAAGCCGATGAAGGGCGATCTACTCTGGGTCTATGAGGGCCTTACCAACTATTTGGGCGAGGTGCTCGCCGCCCGCAGCGGCCTGGCCACAACCGAAGAGTATCGGGATCTTCTCGCGGTGGAAGCCGCCGATCTCGATACTGAGATTGGCCGCGCCTGGCGTCCTCTCGAAGATACTGCCGTCGCCGCGCAACTGCTGTATGGCGCCCGGGCCGACTACGCCGATTACCGCCGCTCCGTCGATTATTACCCGGAAGGCTCGCTCATCTGGCTTGAGGCCGATGTGCGGATCCGGCAGATGAGCCGGGGCTCGAAATCGCTGGACGATTTCTGCCGCCTCTTCCACGGCGGGCAGAGCGGGCCTCCGCAAGTGAAGCCTTACACGTTCGAGGATGTCGTCGCCGCTCTCAACCAGGTGCAGCCTTACGACTGGGCGGGCTTTCTGAACGACCGCATCCATTCCACCGCGCCCCGCGCGCCCCTGGGCGGCATCACGGAAAGCGGTTGGAAGCTGGTCTTCCAGGACGCGCCCACGAGCCTCGCCAAAATTGCCGAAGGCCAGGCGAAATCAATTGACCTGCGCTACTCCCTCGGCCTCCGCGTGAAAGAAGACGGCAACATTGTCGATGTCCGCCTCGGCTCTCCCGCCCAGAAGGCCGGTCTCGCGCCTGCTATGAAAATCATCGCTGTTGACACTCGTAAGTATTCGTCCAACGTCGTCCATGACTCGATCGCGCGCGCCGCTAAGACTCCCGAACCCATCCAGGTTCTTGCGCAAGACGGCGAAATCTTCAAAACCTTCGCCGTGAATTATCATGCGGGCGAACGTAATCCGCGCCTGGTGCGCGACGATTCCAAACCCGATCTCCTCACCACCGTTCTTGCTCCTCTGGTGAAAACGCCATGACCGCCGACATCTTGCGGGCGCAGTGGCGCAGCATGAGGACTTTCCGCACGGGCTCGAACACGGCTTCCACCGCGCTGTCGTTCCTGAGCGGTCTTCTGTTCTATGGCTTCTGGGCCGGCATCGCATTCGGAGCGGAGGAGTTTTTCGCCAACCCCGAAAACGCGCAGTACTTCTCGATCGCCCTCTCGATTGGTTTGTCCGTCGTCTTTCTCTACTGGCAGGTCACGCCGGTCATCACCGCCAGCATGGGCGCTTCGCTCGATCTGAAGAAGCTGCGGCCTTACCCGATTCCGCGTGGCGGCCTCTTCCGGGTCGAAGTGCTTCTGCGGCTCACCACCTGCGCGGAAATGATTCTGGTCCTGGCCGGTGTCGTCATCGGACTCGTTCGCGATTCCGGCGCTTCCGGCCCCGTCGCCCCAGGACGCATTCTCGCGGGAGCAGTTTTGTTCGTCATCTTCAATCTCCTGCTCTCGGCGGGCCTGCGTAATTTACTCGAGCGCATATTGCTCCGGCGCAGAGTCCGCGAGTTTCTCTTCTTTCTCCTAATCCTCGTGAGCGTGGGTCCGAGTTTCCTGCTCCGAAGCGGCTTCGCTTCGGGCAATTTCCGCAACGCTGTCCCGGAGACGCTATGGCTGCCCTGGACTGCCGCGAGCCACCTTCTCCTGGGCGCGAACGCTCTCCTTTCTCTTTCGATCTTGCTCGGCTTTACCGCGCTCGCTTACGGCTTCGGCCGGTGGCAGTTCGAGCGCAGTTGGCTGGCGGAGCCCGCCCTGTCAGCTCCGCGTTCTATTGCGTCCGCGGAACGATGGGAAATCCTTTTCCGCATGCCCTCGCGCCTGCTTCCCGACCCGTGGGCAGCCATCATGGAAAAAGAGCTTCGCTCCATGGTTCGAACGCCTCCGTTCCGCATGATCTTCATCATGGGCGCCGCTTTCGGCCTCCTGATCTGGCTGCCCAACATGCTTCGCCACGGCAAACACCCAAGCGGCTTTATGGCGGAGAATGTTCTCACTCTCGCTACCGTGTACGGGATCCTCGCGCTCGGTCAGGTCTCCTACTTCAACTGCTTCGGCTTCGATCGCTCCGCAACGCTCACCTGGTTCGCCATTCCCGTTCCCATCGGCCGCGTCCTGGTTGCCAAGAACCTCGCCGTGCTCGTATTCGTGGTCATTGAGATCCTCACCGTGTCGCTTACCGGCCTGGTGTTTCGCATCGGTGTCACTCCCGGTAAATTCGTCGAAGCGCTCTCGGTAGCGCTGGTCGCCGCCCTGTACCTGATAGCGTTCGGCAACCTCGCCTCGGTCCGCCTGCCGCGCGTACTCGACCCCGAGAAAATCAACCAAGGCGGTTCCACGAAGGCCTTAAATGTTCTAATCCTTCTGTTCCTCCCCGTTGTGCTGCTTCCGGTTGGCCTGGCGTACTGGGGCCGCTCCGTTTTCGAGAGCCAGTTGGTCTTTGTGCTCCTCATGACCCTCGCCGCCGTCTTTGGCTGCATCGTCTACTGGGTGGGACTGACCTCAGCCATTGCCAACGCCTACGCCCGGCGGGAGCAAATTCTCGGAGCCCTCTCTCAATCCGAGGGACCTCTTTCGATCAGTTAAGAGCAACGCTTTAGCGACGAGTCATCATCGGGGACAATGGAACCATGAATGGGATTCAGGTTGTCACCGATGAGAACGGCCGCAAAGTGGCCGCGCAGCTCAACCTGAAAAAACACGGCCCGGCACTCGACGATTTCTGGGACGGCCTGATTTCGGAATCCCGGCGCGAGGAAAAGGGCATACCGCTCGAAAAGGTCAACGCTGACCTCGTCAAGCGCGGTAAGAAACCTGGAAGGCCTGCGTGAGACGCCCAGGCCGAAAGGCTGCAAAAAGCTGAAAGGTTATTCGAATCGTGGCGGGTCCGGATCGGAGACTGGCGCGTTGTGTACTTAATCGACGATGCCGAAACAATTGGTGAGTGTCACGCGAATCGGTCACCGGCGGGAAATCTACGAATAAGAATTGATCAGATAAGATTCGGCTTCAGAACCACTTTCACGCCACCCTTCAATCCTGTCGCGAAGTGTCTCATGCAACCGGCTCCGGCAGTCCACTTACGGAAGTTGGGAAACATCCGTCCGCTTGCCTTCGAGAACAAAACGCAGGGGCCAATCCGCACATTGCGTGATGCCGATGCGAGGCGTAGTGGCGATGCGGCGATCTGTGCCGGCCTCGGAATCTTCCACCCAAAGCGGCCCGGTGGTTACATCCGCGCCGTTCAATGCCCGCGTGATGCCCATGGCGATGGTCAGCTTGCCCGGACCGGAAGCCAGTTGTTCGATTTTGCGAGCCCGAGGCCGCCGCGCGCGCATCGTTTCAAGCCCCCGTACCGGCTCGAGCGCCCGGATCAATACGCACCCTGGAGTTCCTTCCGGTTCGCAGACCAGGTTTAGGCACTCATACATGCCGTAGATGAAGTACACGTAGGCATGGCCCGGTTCGCCGAAGATTACTTTTGTTCGTGGCGTGATCCCCCGCGCCGAATGCGCGGCCAGATCTCCTGCGCCCAGGTACGCTTCGGTCTCGACGATCGTCCCGGCTGTCTCTCCGTGCACCAGCAGCTTGCCCAATAGATCGCGCGCGACCTCGACCGTCGGCCGGTCATAGAATCCGCGCGGCAGCACCGCGCCATGGGACAATCGACTTCTTTCGCGATTCCTCATGCGTCTCTTCACCGGACTCGCTCTACCTGACGACGTTGCCGGCCGCCTCGCGGCTGTGACCGCGGACTGCCAACCCATGGCCCGCCTCCGCTGGAGCCCGCCCTCCAATTTTCATGTCACTACGAAGTTTATCGGCGAGTGGTCCCCGGAGCGCCTGGCCGAAATAACTTCTGCGCTCGCGTTTCAGCATCCGCCCGTTCCCGTGCGGATCTCCGGCCTAGGCTTCTTTCCCAATCCGCGTTCGCCGCGAATATTTTGGGCCGGGGTGGACCGTAGCGCAGAGCTGCTGACCCTCGCTACCGCGACCGCTTCCCGCCTCAAACCGCTCGGCATCGCGCACGAAGACCGCGAATACTCTCCCCATCTCACCCTTGCGCGAATCCCCCCAGGAACCAGCATCGACAACCTCGAAAACTTTGTCGCCCCACTCCGCTCGGCCGGCTTCGGCGAATTTACCGCGAGCGAATTTCTCCTCTTCGAAAGCAAAAACTCGGCTTACACCAGGATCGCCACGTTTCCCCTCCGGTAAACTTGGGTTCGGAAATCATGAAGGTTCTGGTCCTCGCTGCCGCTTACCTATTAGGCGGCCTGCCTTTCGGCTATCTGCTGGTGCGCTGGAGAACCGGCCGGGATGTCCGGCTCCAGGGCAGCGGCAATATCGGGGCTACCAATGTCCAGCGCACGGCGGGCAGTGTGGCGGGCGTTTTGACTCTCCTGCTCGACTCAGCCAAGGGATTTCTGGCTGTATGGCTCGCCAGTCGAGTCTCGCATGCAAATCCCTACTGGAGCAGCGCCGCTGCCGTAGCCGTTCTGCTCGGTCACGTTTACACCCCTTTTCTTCACTTCAAAGGCGGCAAGGGCGTTGCTACCTTTGCCGGCGCATTCCTGTTCCTCACGCCCCCCGCCCTGTTGGCAGTAGCGGTGGTTTTCTTCGGGGTGGTTGTTTTCACGCGATATATCTCGTTGGGGTCAATTGTCGGCGCGCTCACGTTTCCCCTCGGAGTGTGGCTGATTCAGCAGCCGGCATGGCCCGTACTCGTTGCTTCCTTCCTTACCTGCGCCCTGGTTCTCTACCGTCATCTCGATAACATCAAGCGCCTCCACTCCGGCGAAGAGCGCGCACTCTCGTGGCGAGGCCGGAGAGCTTGAAAAACGTCGCCGTGATCGGCGGCGGCAGTTGGGGTACCGCGCTGGCCTTGGTTCTGGCTCCCTGCCACGAGTGCGTCACGCTCTGGGTTCACAACCCGCAATTGGCAGACGAGATGGAGGCCGTTCGCGTGAACGCGCGTTATCTTCCCGGCTGCCGGCTTCCGCGCAGCATTGCCGTGACCCACGACGGCTTGGAGGCGATTCGATCGGCCGAGTTGGTCGTAATCGCCGTGCCCTCGCACGCTGTTCGCGCCGTGGTGAGTCAATTGCAACCGGGTCTCAGAGACGGGATCCCGGTCGTCAGTGCGACCAAGGGTCTGGAACAGACGAGTCTATTGCGAATGTCGGAAGTGATTGAAAGCGTGTTGGGGCTTCGGCCTCTGGCGGTGTTATCCGGGCCAAGTTTCGCGGCTGAGGTCGCGCGATCGCAGCCAACAGCCTTGGTTGCCGCTTCCGCGTTTCCCAGCTTGGCCGAAACCGTTCAAATCGCTTTCTCGGGCCCTCTGTTTCGCGTATATACAAGCACGGACGTCACCGGGGTCGAACTCGGCGGCGCGATGAAGAATGTCATAGCTATCGGAGCAGGAGTCTGCGATGGGATGGGTCTCGGCTCGAATGCCCGGGCTGCTCTGGTCACCCGCGGCCTCGCCGAGATGTCTCGTCTGGCTCTCGCCATGGGAGCTGAGGGGCAGACGCTGTCTGGGCTGGCGGGGCTTGGCGATTTGGTTTTGACCTGCACCGGCTCTGCGAGCCGAAACTATACGGTGGGTCTGGAATTGGCGCGGGGCCGTACTTTGGAAGAGATTCTCGGGAGCGTGCCGGGCGTCGCGGAAGGGGTGCCGACCGCGCGGTCGATGGTCGAGCTCGGCGGCCGTCACCGCGTGGAGCTCCCCATCGCAACCCAGATGGACGCTGTCCTGAATCTGGGCAAATCTCCCGCTGACGCGATGCGCAGTTTGATGGGCCGTTCGCTTCGCCATGAGTGGTACTGATTGAAGCCGCCCTATGTTTACGGATTCAGCGAAACCTTTCACAACACAAGGGGTTAACAGGAATATGGGGGCCTCGGCGGCTCTTGACTACGATGCGCAGCTCATGCTTCGTGTCAAGGACGGCGACGGAGCTAGTTTTGGTCTGCTGTTGGACAAACACCGGTCCCCGGTTGTTCATTTTCTGTTCCGGATGGTCCAGGATTTTGCGGTCGCGGAGGAGTTGGCGCAGGAGGTTTTCTTACGGGTTTATCGCTCGCGTGGAACATACGAGCCAACCGCCAAGTTCACTACGTGGCTTTTTCGCATCGCGACCCACCTCGCGCTGAATTGGCTGCGCGATGGGCGGAACGAACGAGGGCAGGAACGGCTCGATGACGATTCGGAAGGCGCTCCGAACGTCCAAGTATCCGATCGGAGCCCCTCGGTTGAACAGAGGCTGGTGTATGAGGTCAAATTGCAGGAGGTCCGGAGAGCCATTGCCGGCCTGCCGGAAAAGCAACGGGTGGCGGTTCTGATGCACAAATACGAGGAGATGGAATATTCCCAAATCGCCACGGTCTTGAGCTGCTCGGAGTCGGCAGTCAAATCGCTGCTGTTCCGGGCTTATGAAACATTGCGTGCGCGCTTGGCGCACATGGCGTGAGTCGAGGAGCTGTATGAAACACTGCGTAGCGGATTCCCTAAATTCCCACCTGCTGTTGGCTTACTGCGCGGGCAAGCTGGATATTGATACCACCATTCAGATGGACCGCCACATCCCGGCTTGTCCCAAATGCTCCCGCCTATTGAATGCGCAAAAAACTGTGTGGCAGGCGCTCGACGGCTTGGAAGCTCCCGCTGTGAGTCCTGAATTCGACCGGCGTCTGTTTGCGAGAATCGAAGCTGCCGAGACGGAGCCTTGGTATCTTCGCCTCGCTCGGGCGTTGAAGCCCATCTGGGCGCAGCCCGCTTTCCCGCTTTCGGCCGCTGCCCTGGTTGTGGTTGCCGGCTTCGTTCTCGATCATCCGGCGCGAGTCTCAACGGTGCGGATTGCAGCCCCTCACTCCCTGGCCGTTCGAGTATCGGCGGCCGAGGCCGACCAAGTGGAACGCACGCTCGACGATCTCGAGATGCTTCGCCAACTCGATGCAGTTTCCGATGACCGGGAGAGCGCATCCAAGTCCATGTAGCGGCATCGCCTCCGCTATGCGCCCGCTTGTACACCTGCTTCTCTGCGTTTGTGCAATAGCCCCAAACGTCCGGTCGCAGCGACCTCCCCGTGCCGCGACTGAGAAGCCGGTCCGCCCAAAAAGTCAACGCGGCCCAGGTGGAGGTCCTCCTGCGCCTCGCCGTGCTAGCGATACACAGATCGAGCGCTTGGAGAAGCTCTCTCCGGCCGATCGGCAGCAGGCGCTGGAATCGCTTCCCCTCGCGCAGCGGCAGAAGATCGAGCAGCGCTTGCTGCGCCTCCAAAAGCTTTCCCCCGAAGAGCGCGCCCAGTTGCAGAGGCGGCTCGAACGCTTTAAGAATCTTCCGCCGGCTCAACAAAGGGAAGTCCGTCAGCTTGCGCGGCAGTTTCGCGAGCTGCCGCCCGATCGCCGCATAGCAATCCGGCGCGAGTTAGAAGCTCTGCGTTCGATGCCGGAGGAGTCCCGGGCAGCCCGCCTCGAGAGTCCCGATTTTCGTAGCCGGTTCACGCCGGAAGAACAAGAGATCGTTCGGGGGACTTCCGCCATTTTGCCTGAGAACTTCTAGCAAAAGAAAACGCCCGGGAGGCCGTTGGGCCTTCCGGGCGTAATAAACCTCGACTGCGCGGCGCTTACACGTGCGCGTCGAGCATTTTCTGCACTTCCGACTTCCCGACCGCGCCAACTCGCTGGTCGACAATCTTGCCGTCTTTGAAGAGAAGCAGCGCGGGAATTCCGCGAATCTGGTAGCGGGCAGCCGTCTGATTGTTATCGTCGACGTTCAATTTGCCCACTTTCGCCTTCCCCTGGTAATCGGCCGCAATCGCGTCGATGGTGGGCGTCATCATCCGGCAAGGGCCGCACCACTCCGCCCAAAAGTCCACCAGTACGGGCCGCTCCGATTGGAGCACCTCATTATCGAAACCCGAATCGGTAAACGTCAAAGTATTCGTTCCTGCCATGGTTAACCCTCGTAAAATTAGATTATTTCACGTCTCCACAGGATTCAGCAGCCGACTATACAGCCGGGAGTACTCTCGGGCAGAACTGCTCCATGAAAAATCACGAGACATACCCTCTTGAATCATATGCAACCGGCGCTTTGGCTCGCGCCAAACTCCCAGCGCGTCGCGAACAGCCTTCAATAACTCCTCGCCAGAGTACTCCGTGAACTTAAACCCTGTGTCGCTGTCAATCGTATCATCCAGGCCTCCAGTTGCGCGAACGACTGGGATGGTTCCGTACCGTAAGCTGTACATCTGGTTCAGTCCGCACGGCTCGTAGCGGCTGGGCATGAGGAACAGGTCGGAACCCGCCTCGATCCGGTGTGCCAGCTCTTCGCTGTAGCCGAGATAAACAGCAACCCGCCCGGGAAATCGGTCGGCCAGACCGCGAAAGATGTCCTCATACTCGATATCCCCATTGCCGAGCGCGACCAGATTGGCGTCCTCCGATTTAAACAGCGCCGGAGCCGCCTCGGCGATCAGATCCGCACCCTTTTGGCTGGTAAAGCGCGCGACGATGCCGATCAGAGGTAATTTCGCCGCGCTCGGCGGAAACCCGAACTCCCGCAGCAGCTCCGCCTTGCACTCCGCCTTCCCGGCAAGATCGGTCGAACTGAAATTGGCAGGAAGAAGCGGATCGGTTTCCGGGTTCCAGCGCGAGTAATCCGCTCCATTCAAGATGCCCGAGAGCACATTGCTCCGGGCCAGGAGCAAACCATCCAGCCCGAAGCCGTACTCAGGCGTTTGGATCTCCTCCGCGTACTTTTTGCTGACCGTGTTCAGCGCGTCGCTATAGACCAGACCGGCCTTCAGAAAATTCACCTGTCCCCAGAACTCCACGCCGTCCTCGTTCCAAACACTCCGAGGAAGCCCAATCTCCGGCAGCACGTCTTCCGGAAACAGACCCTGATAGCCGAGATTGTGAATGGTCAGGAGGGTGTGCATGCCGATGAACGTGGGGTCGAAATCTGTTTGCTGAAGATAAAGCGGCGCCAAGCCGGCCTGCCAATCGTGGCAATGAATCAGATCGGCGCCAAACAGGTACCGCACCACTTCGAGCGAAGCTCGCGAAAGCAGTGCGAACCGGAGGTGATTGTCCGGGTAATCCCCGCTCCCATCCCCATACAGCGCATCGCGGTCATAAAACGCGGGCAAGTCGAGGAAGAAAAACGCCGGGTCTTGTTCCGACTGCAAAATAGTGGGCCGGTAAATGGTCCCGCCGAGCGCGATGGGCATGTCCCCCCATACGCGCCGCATCGCAAACTCCCGGGTGGAAGCATACCGCGGCAGCAGAACCGCCACTTCGTGTCCAAGGCTCGCCAGTGCGCGCGGCAGCGATCCCACCACATCGGAAAGTCCGCCCGTCTTCGCGAACGGAGCCGCTTCGGACGCGACCATCAGGATTTTACTCATCTCGTGCTCCGCCAATTGTCTCGTGAGCCTAGCCGGAATCCAAATCGTCACGTTTTGTTAAACTTGGAACTCGAAGCTTGCCGCGAATTCTTCTCCTTGCCGCGATGGTGTGCCGGGTTCTCCCGGCCGCCGAGCAGAATCAGCTGGATGCCAATCAGAACCTGTTCACCGTGATGGCAGCTCTGAACGCGGCTGGGTACGATGAGGGCGTCAGTTCACCTGCCGGCAGCCCTCTGCGAAACGTAGTCAGGCAGGCTCTCGCCGCGCAGCGGGTTCCGGTTCTGAGCGAGCTTCGCGACTTCTACAAAAGACATCCTCAGTTCGCGCCTTATATCTCGCTCGCGCTTTCCATTTCTTCTCCGCCGGATTTTCACTTCACGACGCGAAACGTCGACATCCCTCCGGACGCCTTCGCCCTCGACCAGTTTCTGCCGCTGCTCACGCGCTTCTACTCCGAAGCCAAAATCGGCGAGCTTTGGGCGCGCGTGCAGCCTGCTCATGAAGCTGCCATCGAGCCGTATCATGAACCTCTCACAGCCATTACCCAGGGAGTCAATAGCTATTTTCGAAATACGTCGGCCGGCTATCTGGGCCGCCGTTTTCTCGTGTACGTCGATCTGCTCGCGGCGCCCGACCAGGTCCAAACCCGCAGCTACGGCGACCTCTATTTCGTGGTCGTAACTCATGCTTCCCGTCCGCACACCGCCGAGCTGCGCCACGCCTAC
Organism: Amazona versicolor; assembly: GCA_034782995.1. NCBI lineage: Eukaryota > Metazoa > Chordata > Aves > Psittaciformes > Psittacidae > Amazona > Amazona versicolor. The sequence continues at coordinate 15,412 of JAVHMZ010051210.1, read as the reverse complement.
CTGCACTACCTTGTCGAGCCCCTGGTCGCGAAATATGGCCTCGATCTGATGAAAAAGGCAGCCCTGAGCGACTATGCCGCGCCTGCTCCCAATCTGCCGGAATCCTACAAAAACGACTTCGTGCTTCTCGTCTCGGAATGCCTGATCAAGGCTGTAGAGAGCCGCCTGGATCGAAAGCCGGAAGCCGTTCCGGCCGCCCTGCACGACGGCTACATCCTCACTCCGTTCTTCTCAGAGCAGTTGGTGGCGTACGAGAAACAACCCACGGCCATGCGCCTGTACTTTCCGGATTTGTTGCAGGCGCTCGATTCACGGCGCGAGGCGCAGCGCTTCGCTAATCTGACGTTCACGCCGAAAGCACCCGATCTCGCGGCCGCCCCGTCTCCCAAAGGACCCGAGCCCGTGCTCACAGCCTCGCGCAAGTTACTGGACGAAGCCGATAAACTCCGTGACGGAGGCAAGAACGAGGAAGCCAGGGCCGCTTATCTTCGAGCCGTCGACCGGGCGGAAAATCCTACCGAGCGAGCCCACGCCTATTTCGGACTGGCGCGCATGGCCCTGAAGGCCGGAGATGGCGAGCTGTCCGAAAAGCTTCTCCTCCAGGTGCTCTCCGAGAAGCCGGAACCGTTTCAAAAAGGCTGGTCGCTCTGCTACCTCGGGCGGCTCTACTATCTTGCGGGCTAGCCGCAAAAAGCCTTGCGATACTATCAGGCAGCGCTAGCCGTTCCGGATGCCTCGGACGCAGCCCTGCAAGCCGCCCGCAAGGGCGTGGAACAAATTCAGAAGAAATGAGATCCTCCATGAAATTCGTTGCCCTCGCATCCTTGCTTGCCGCTTCCTCTTGGTTGCTCGACGCCCAGCCGCGCCCGAAGTCGCAGGCGGAAGTCACCGCTCTTCAAGCCATGATGGGCGCCACCGATCCCGACACTCGCATCAAGGCAGCCCAGGATGTCCTCACCAACTTCGCCAACACCGAGTTCAAGGGCTTCATTCTTTTCAACATCGCCGATGCCTACAACCGCAAAGGCGACTATGCCAAGGCCGTTACCTACGGGGAACAGGCGATCGCAGCCGATCCGCAGAATTACCAGGCGATGCTCCTCCTCTCCACCACCATCGCCAATCACGTCAAGGAAAACGATTTCGATAAGGAGGATCGTCTGAAAGATGCGGATAAGTACGCCAACACCGCCTTGACTGCGATCGCCGGCGCACCCAAGATGAATCCGGGAATCACCGACGATCAATGGGCGGCAGCCAAGAAGGATTATTCGGCCGACGCGCATCAGGCGCTAGGCATCGCCGCCATGGCGCGAAAGAATTACGCCGGAGCGGTCACCGAGTTTAAGACCGCCGTCGATACCGCTTCGCAGCCGGACCCGGCGACCATGGTCCGCCTCGGACAAGCCTATGACAAAGCCGGCAAGTATGACGAAGGCATCGCTACCCTGGACAAAGTTCTCTCGCTGCCCGAAGTAAACCCCGCCGTGAAGCAGTTCGCGCAAAACGAAAAAGCGAGCGCCACAAAGATGAAAGCAGGCGCAGCAAAGTAAATTTGCGGGGCCCCATGAAGGGTAGCCTGCACGAACTGGAAGCGGTCATTGGACATCGCTTCGGAGATCGTGAGCTTCTGACTCGGGCGCTCACCCACTACTCGCACGTATACGAGTCGCTGCCTTTGGGCTCGCCCCGCACAGTCCTCAGAGATAATGAGCGACTGGAGTTTTTAGGCGACGCCATTCTCGGCTTCGTGGCCAGCGAACACCTTCTTCAGCAATTTCCGGATTACTCGGAAGGCAAACTGAGCGAACGCAAAGCCTACTTGGTGAGCAGCACCTTTCTGGTCGAGATCGCGCAGCGGCTCCAGCTCGGGCGATTCCTTTTCCTGGGAAAGGGCGAGGAGATGAGCGGCGGCCGGCACAAAAAAGGTATGCTCGCCGACGCCTTGGAAGCGATCATCGCCGCGGTCTACCTCGATAGCGGCATCGACGACGCCCGCCGTTTCATCGAAACACACCTGCTCGCTCCCGGTCTGGAGCGAACGGCGCCTCACGCCACCAACCGCCCCGATTATAAGACCGTCCTTCAGGAGCTCGCCCGCGCTCGTTCGCTTCCCCTGCCGCGCTACGAGCTGGTGCTGGAATCCGGCCCCGACCATGCGAAGACCTTCACCATCGCTGCCCGTATCGGAGAGGAATGGAGCGTCACAGGCGAGGGCTCAACCAAGAAAACGGCATCGCAATCGGCCGCGCGGCAGCTCTATGACCGGCTCTCCAGCCTCACTCCCGATTCAATTTCAACGTCACCGTCTGTTTAGACCCTTCTCCCACGGTGACGTTCTCGCCCGCATACCGCGCCAACGCGACCGAGCTTTCGTATTCCACCTCCGACACGTCGCGCCAGGCATAGGCAGTGTAATCGCCCGGTGGAATGCTTCCGAGAGAAAACGCGCCCCCGTTGTCCGCTACCGCGACGAAGGAGGTCCGGTCGTCTCCCCTGCGCCACTTAAGCACCACAACGCATTGCGAGGCCGGCTGCTCGCCATCCTTCACCGTTCCGCTCACCTGCCCCGCGTTGCTGCCCAATACAACGGACAGAGGAGCGGGATCGACCCCGCTTACAATCGTGAGGCCGCTCTCCAGCACATCCGCCCCGCCGGACATAGCGGACTTCACATAATACGGCGCGGGAACTCCGGCATTGAGCCGATAGCTGCCCGCCAGGGCTTCCGGGAAACGGAACGACAGGTCGGGCGAAACAGCAGCGCTCAAAACAGGCGCGGGGCCTTCCTGCGCTGGGCGGAGGTGCAAACGAATGCTAGCTGGATTGAGCGCCGGCCCATCTCGTTGCTCGGAGACGATGCTGCCATCGAGAGGGGCGATTTTCACGGGCGCCAGCGTGACCCCTTCCACGTCGGCATCGCCTACTGCCACCACCGCGGTCGCCCCTTCCCGCCCGGGCGGAACGAAGAGATTCGCGGTGACCCTGAACATGCCCGGCTCCACGTCGCGAATCTCGAAAGCGCCATCGGGTGACACCTGGCGCACTACCCCGGCTGCGGCGGCGAACATTTCGCTTCCGCCTGTGCGCGCGCATGTGATCGTTGGAACCGCGCCCGGCGTCATCTGCACCTTGCCGCGGATCGTGTGAACGCGCGCGGGCTCGAGCCGGATGTCCGCTCCGGCAAATCCGCCGGGGGCCAGATCGATCACCGCCGCGCTCCCAAGCTCGCGGCTTCCCGCAAAATACATCAGAGGATACGAGGTCCTCTCCTCCCCATCTCCCGTGGCGCTGGCAAATCCCCCACTAGCTCCGACGAAGTATCGACCCGCATGTAACGACCCGAGCCGGTAGATGCCACGGTCGTCGGTCCTCGCGCGTTGAGCCACGATCTGCATTCGCCTTCCGCTCATGATGCGCGACTCCAGCGCTCCCACCGCCGCTCCCACCATGGGATCTCCGTTCTCGTCCGTGATTCTGCCGCTCACCACTCCGAAAGGAGGGAGCGAAATCGTCAGATCCGTGCGCGAAGGTCCAATCGCGAGGCCCTTCCCGCCGTCGTACATCTTCCGCTCGAACGCGCGGTGGGAAGCGCTCAAGATGTAAGTGCCTTGCGGTAGTCCTTCGAACACAAACCGGCCGCCGGCGTCCGTGGTCGCCGTGGTGTTGCCGGGACCGCCGCGCGGGCCATATTGGATCTGCAGGCTCACGCTCGCGCGGCGCACGGGTTCGCCGGTAATAGAGTTGACCACGCTCCCGCCGATCGCGAACGTGCCCGCGTCTGCGGCGGCGATGCGTCCCCTTGTTGCCGCTGCGAGCAGCATGGCGAACAGCACAGCCAGAGTGCCGCGCCCGATCATGCGCCATACCCCCGAGGCATCAACAGGGTGACGCCGTTGTCGATCATCCGGACACTGGCTGGAAGCTGCCCCGCATACTCGCCGTCTACCTGCAGATGGACCGATTCCCCTCGCCGCGGCAGGAGCGTGACCTCTCTCGCGCGATAAATGCCCACGCTCTTCAGACGCTCCAAACGCTTGGTCGCGACGGCGCCTAGATAGAAAAAATAGCGCCACGAATTGCATCCTTCGAAAAGCACGACTTCAAATTGATTGTCCAGAAGGGTAACGCGCGGCGCGATCTCGAAGTCGCCCCCATAGTTCCGTACCTTTGTAATTAAGGCGAACGAGCAGAGATGCGCCTCTCCATCGATGACCACCTGGAATTCTTCGAGTTTGCGGCCGAACTCCCCGCACCCGCACAACCAATAGGCCAGTTTTCCCAACCGGGCCTTCAAAACGCCGTTGAGCCGGAAAACGATGTGCGCGTCCAGGCCGGCCCCGGCCATCAGAAGAAAATGCTGCGCGCGCTCTCCTCCGCGGTCAAGCAGCCCGAGCGAGACCCGGCGAGGAACAAATTCCATCAGGCGTTGAGCCGCTCGTTCGAGGCCAGGCCGAATCCCCATCTCCCTAGCCAGCACATTCGCCGTGCCCGCCGGGAGCACCCCGACCGGGATAGCGCTGCCGGCCAGGCCCTCGACCACCTCGTTTACCGTGCCATCTCCGCCTGCCACCACAATCAGGTCCGCGCCGCTCGCGACGGCGCCCCGCGCGATGGCGCCCGCCGTTCGCGGGCCGGTCGTCGCGTGCCGCGACACTGCCCTTGCGTGGCGCTGCAGAGCCCTTTCGGCACTGACTAAGTGCCGGATCTTTCTCCCTCGAAGTCCTCCGGCAAACGGATTGTATATCAGCGAGATGTGCTCGTAACTGGCGATGGCCCTGTCCTGTTTCGCGAATTATCATAATCCCATGGAGCCAAAGGCCGAGGCTGACACGAGGTCGCCGCGTCAGCAGATGGAAGCGCTCGAAAACGCTTTGCGCCATCACGAGTATCAGTACTACGTTCTCGACCGGCCGGAAATCAGCGACGCCGAATACGACCGTCTCATGCGCGAGCTGCAAGCGCTCGAGTCGCGGCATCCGGAGTTGCGCTGCTCCGATTCGCCCACCTCCCGCGTGGGCGGCCAGCCTCGCGAAGGGTTCGTCAAGGCGCCCCATTCCAGCCCCATGCTCAGCCTCGACAACGCCCTCAACGAAACGGAGTTGCGCGAGTTCGATCGCCGCGTTCGCGAGGCGCTCCCTTCCGAGGCTCCGGTTTATGTGGCCGAGCTCAAGATGGATGGCCTTTCCCTGGCCGTTCGCTTTGCGAGCGGCCAATTCGTGCAAGCTCTCACTCGCGGAGATGGCTCCATTGGCGAAGATGTCACCGGAAACGCCCGCACCATTCGTTCCCTTCCGCTTTCCGTTCGCGGCAACTTTTCAAATTTCGAAGTTCGGGGCGAAACGGTGATGAACCGGGCCGCATTCGAGCGTCTCAATGCCGAGCGCGAGAAGTTGGGCCAGACTCACTTCGCCAATCCGCGCAACGCCGCCGCCGGATCTCTCCGCGTCCTCGAACCCTCCATCACTGCTTCCCGCCGCCTCGATTTCTATAGCTACACGCTCCTGGTAGGCGGCGGCCCGCCGTTCGACACGCATTGGGAGTCGCTCGAGTGGCTCGAGGGTCACGGCTTCAAGGTCAATCCGCGGCGGAGCCGCTGCGACACGCTCGAAGACGTGCTCGCATTCTGCCGCGAGTGGGAAGAAAAAAGAAGCCAGCTTCCCTACGAAATCGACGGAGTTGTCGTGAAAGTCGATCGCATCGCTTTTCAGACGCTACTCGGCGGCACGGCCAAAGCCCCGCGATGGGCCATTGCCTTCAAGTATGCCGCGCGCCAGGAAATTACCGTCGTCCAGGACATCGCCGTGCAAGTCGGCCGCACCGGGGCTCTCACGCCCGTGGCCCACTTGAAGCCTGTGCTGGTGGGCGGAGTCACCGTCTCTCGCGCGACGCTTCACAACGAGGATGAGATCGCTCGCCTCGGCCTCAAGATCGGCGATGAAGTAGTGGTGGAGCGCAGCGGCGACGTCATTCCCAAAATCGTCCGGGTCCACGCTCAAGGCTCCTACCGGCGTCCTTTCCACATGCCGCGCGAGTGCCCTGTTTGCGGCGGCAAAGTCGCGCGCGAGGAAGGCGAGGCCGTCTCCCGCTGCTTGAACACCAACTGCCCCGCGCGTCTCAAGGAATCTCTTCTCCATTTCGCGTCCCGGAGTGTCATGAACATCGACGGCATGGGCGAAGCGGTTGTCGACCAATTGGTCGAGCGCGGCCTGGTGACCAACATCGCCGATACTTATTCGCTGACCGAAGAAAAGCTGCTCGCTCTCGAGCGAATGGGAAAAAAATCGGCTTCTACCTTGTTGCAAAATATCGAGAAATCCCGCAAAAACCCACTCCCGCGCGTCATTCGTGCGCTGGGCATTCGTTTCGTGGGAGAGCGAACGTCAGAACTCCTGGCCGAGGAATTCGGCAGCTTGGATAAGATTGCCGACGCCGGCGCCGAAGAGCTTCAGGCGGCGGGAGAAGTGGGCCCGCGGATTGCGGACAGCATCGTTCTTTTCTTCAAGGAAGTGCGCAATCGTGAGCTCATCGAGCGCCTCCGCCTGTCCGGCCTATCCTTTCAATACGAGACGAAAAAGAAAAGAAGCGGCCCTCTGGAGGGCTTAGTCTTCGTATTGACGGGAACCTTGACGGAGCTCACCCGCGAAGAAGCGAAAGAGCGCATCGCGAAGGCCGGGGGGCGCGTCGCCGCCTCTGTCTCCAAGACCACCAGTTACGTTGTCGCCGGTGCGGAGGCCGGCTCCAAACTGGCCAGAGCAACAGCGCTAGGAATTCCCGTCATCAGCGAAAAAAAATTCCTTTCCATGCTGAAATAATGTAACCCGATATTCCCACTGCAAATCCAACTAAGTTAAGATCGAAAAGTAATGACCGATAGCCCTAAGGTGGTATTGGCCGTTGACGACGACCCGGACGTGCTCAATGTGGTCCAGGCAATTTTGCTCCGGTTCGGATATCAAGTCATTGCTGCCGCCAACGCGGAGGAAGCGCTTCAGAGATTTGCCGGAATGCCCAAGTCGCCCGATCTCGTGCTGACCGATATCATCATGCCCGGCGACACCGGACCGGTGCTGGCTGAAAGACTGCTCCAGCAGGATCCCACGCTTCGCGTCATGTTTATGTCTGGCTCTGACGACCGGTCGATCGCGGAAATTTCCTCTGTTCGGGAGAGCTTCCCTTTTATTTCCAAACCCTTCACCTCCGACGCGCTCGGCGCTCGGGTTCGCGAAGTCCTTTCTCAGGACGGCTATCGCTAAGGCATTGACGTGAGGGCAGCTAGCTGCGCGCGCCGATGGCTGGTCCGCGGCGACGTGCAAGGCGTCGGCTTCCGCTTCTTCGTTCAACGGGCAGCCCGCCGGATAGGCCGCTTGTCCGGTTACGTCCGCAATCTCGACGATGGCTCGGTTGAAGTGTACGCGGCCGGAGAAACGAGCCGCTTATCCGCCCTGGCAGGATTTCTCCATCAGGGTCCTCCCGGCGCTTCGGTTCGCGCGGTTGAACAACAGAACGCCCCCGTGCAACAATACGATTCGTTCGAAATCCAACTCTGACCTTGCCCTTCGATCTCAAAACAAAAATCCGGGAGATCCCTGATTTTCCCAAGCCCGGCATTCTTTTCTACGACATCACCACGCTTCTCAAAGACAAGGAAGGCTTCCGCTTCACCATCGATGGCCTGAAAAATCATTACCAAGATTTCCAAATCGACACCGTGGTGGGTATCGAGGCGCGCGGCTTTATCTTTGCCCCCGCGCTTGCCTACGCGCTAGGGGCCGGCTTCGTGCCCGTGCGCAAGCCCAAAAAACTTCCTGCTGAGTGCGTCGCCATCAGTTATGAGTTGGAGTACGGATCCGATTCGCTCGAGATCCACCGCGACGCGGTCGGAGAAGGACATCGCGTGCTCATTATTGACGATCTCCTCGCCACCGGGGGGACGGCCTCTGCTGTGGCGCGGCTCGTGGGGCAGATGGGCGGAAGAGTGGCCGGCCTCGGCTTTGTCGTCGAGCTCACGTTCCTAAGCGGTCGCCACAAGCTCGAGGGCTTCGACGTTTTTTCCCTCCTGCAATATGACCGGTAGTCGATACGCCGTTCTTGTCACAATTCTTGTCGCTTCTGCCGGGGCCGAAGACCGCTCGAAGGTCGTCCCTCGAACCTGGGAACCGAGCGCAGTTGCCGCTTTCGAGCTTTCGTTGGCGGATTCGCGCTCCTCGCCGGAGCAACGCTTTAGAAAATCAGCTTCAGCGCGTCGGCGCGATAGCTTTCGGAATTGCCTATGGAATCTCAAACACTCCGAAGGCCAGGGCGAGCTCTCTTCCGTTGGTTCCTTCCCGCATCGTGCGGCCCGAGGTCACGGTGACCTCGACGGAGGAGCGGCCGGTCAGCATCGTTGGAAGCGCCATACGAAGGGAAAACTGCGTTTCCGGCCCGCGAATCTCCATGGCCGGCAAAGGGACGCCATCGACCGACACAGTCACCGGCAGCGGTTCCGGATAGCTTAGCTGCGGCGGGCAAAATCCCGTCAACAACAGAAACTTGTTCGCGGCGGGAGGGCCGCCCATGCGGACGGATGCCTGCCGCGGCATCCACCGGAAGTTTCCGTCGGCCGCGTACCAGGTCGGGCCCAGCAGGTAGGCCAGCAGCGGGTTCGCAACATCCACTCGCCGCGGCGTTTGCTCGGCGAGTTTGGCATCGGAAATTCGTTTGTACAGCATCGTCATCTCCCGCAGCTTCGGCTCGGCTGCCGAGTAGACTTCCACCCGGCCATCGGCGATACCGCGAAGCACGGCCTGGGCAGGAATCGCATAGTTGACGGGCTCACGAACGTTGGGCATGGGCGGGATCTGAGCAACCGATTCGGGCGAAAGATAAACATCGTCCATCCCTAGAATCGGGAACGCCGAGTGCGCAACGGAGAAGGCGTAGAGCAGAGGGGGAATGCCCGTGAGGACAATCGTTTTCCCCGGATGCAGCTCGCGAGCTCGTTGCACCCCAAGAATCAGGCTTCTCACTTCCCGCGACCGGTCGAGAAACCAGTGTGCCCCTACGTGATCAACAGGTACGTGAATCCAGAGATACACGGCGCAGACGACTGCGGCCGCTGCTCGCGAGATTCTGGACTTGGCCTGCGCGATCAGGCTGCCGGCTGCCAGAGCCAAGCCGGAAGCAGGAAGCACCAGGTAATAGTCGGTGATGTGATCCGGAAGCGGGAGAAACGGCGCTAACGTGATTGCAAACCAGAGAAGACCAAACACGGGCAGCCGCCAACCTTCACGCCGGAGTAACGATGGCAAAGCCAGCGATGCCGTCAGAACGAGGACCAAGCACAGCGCCATCCACGCTGTGTGACCGCGGAATACCGAGTGCCACGTATCGGGAACCAGCACCCAGCTCCAATACTTCGCGAGCGTTCCGGCAAGCCGGCTATCGAAGGACAGCGCGTAGGGTCCGATTGCTTGCGCCGAAGCGAAGTGGCGGTGAAGCAGGTAATATACCGCCGAGACTGTCCACAACGGGATGGTGGCAAGGATTCGCCGGCGCGTTGGCCCTGAACAAAGCACCCAGGCGAGGACCAGCGCCGGATAAACCACGTTCAGCTCCAGCGCGCCGAACCCGAGCACGAATACGGCGAGCTGCCACCAATAGAAGCCGGCAAGATACAGCCGGAACGCCAGAAACAGGAAGAACGCGCATTGAATCTCGTTGTAGTCCGCCGTCCAGCAAAGCGGCGTGGTCAACGACGCGTTGGCAACCCACAGAGCGGGAGCGGCGGTGGCGGCCCAAACGGACCCGGTAAGCCGCCAGACGATCGACCCCAAAAGCACCAGCGCGGCGGAAGCTGTAAGGAAAACCATGATGCGATAAGGCACAGCGTCCAAACCGAACCACTTCCAAAACAGGAGGAAAAAGCCCCGTTCGCTCCAGGGCCGAATGGTGCCTTGCGCCATCGGGGCAAACATGGTGTGCCAGAACGAAGGCCAATCTCGAACTTCCCTGTGGAGCCCCAGCCAGGCGAAATCATCCTGTTGAAACCAGCACTTCAATCCCGGCCACCAGATCCAGAGCAGGATCAGGGTCGGGAAAACGGCCCACGCCACCGTCCGGGCTAAACGAAGGGGACGCGAGCCGGCCGTGTCACTTGTGCTCGAGGCCGACGGAGGTGACAATGATGCCGAGTTCCCGCGTTTCCACGCTGCCCGATGCGAGATACTTGCTCAGAGCAAACTCAATCTTCACCGAGTCGCCCGCCAAGAGACTCGCGGGAATATCGCGGGAGTAAGTGTAGTCGCCGGGCTTGGTGTACGTTTCCGGAGCGAGAGCGGTGGCGCCCACGTTAGCGGAGAGGGTTATCGTCTTCACCCGGTCGAGCACGGCTCCGGGCACGTTCAGCTTCAGCTTGAGCACTGCGCCCGACGTGTCCGAACCGGACGGCGGACGTAGCAGCACGGTGAAGTGTCCGGCGGTCCATCTCCAGCCGCCTGCCTCGATGCCATAGATTCCACTTACGAGCTGCGCCGTGGCTTTGGGATCGGACATGGCCAGGGTGGCCATCATGCGCGGCGGTTCCTCCGTCGTCTCTACATGGACGCGATCGCGGCTCTTACACGCAAAGGAAAAAAGAAGAACGAAAGCGGTCAACGCCGCTGAAGGCAATCGCACAATTAGTCTCCGGCTTTCTCTACCTGCACCAGGCAACTATAGAATACAGGGCCGCCACCCAGATCGGTTAAACGTTCCGATACCAGCGCGTTCACATTCCTGTGATCGGGAGAATCTTTGGGCCACCGGGTGGAGGGCGCGCAGACCACGCCTGCCGCCACTTCCGGCGCCACCCGCGCGGACAATACGCAGGAGCCCCGCCCGTTGTAGACCCGCACGGAGTCGCCGGTGAAGATGCTCCTGAGAGAGGCATCGTCAGGATGCATCGTGAGCATGGCGGTGTCTCGATCCGTGTCCGGCCGGTTCCCAAATGTGGAGTTCATGCTGTCGTGGTTTTTGGGCGAGATCATCTCGAGCGGGTAGCGCGCGCGAAGCGCAGGGTCGCCGCGGCGCGATTCGACAGGCGGCTGATACCCGAGGGACTCCGCTCGAAACTCGCACTTTCCTGTAGCGCTGCCAAATCCGCCGTTCGCGAACGGGAGATAGGGGTCGCCATTGTGCGCGACATTCAAGCGCACCGACCGTTCCCGCTCGAGCCGTTCGAGCGTTATGCCTTCCAGAAACGGATGTCCGGAACCGAGCAGTCCGCGAATCATGTCATCCTCCGACTCCGAAAAGCACGGTTCGGTGAAGCCCATGCGAGCGGCTAACCGGCGGAAGATTTCTGTGTTCGAGAGGCATTCGCCGGGCGCAGGCAGCGCGGGCCGTGCGAGCTGCATGTGGTAGTGTCCGTATGCGTAATAGAGGTCGGTCTGTTCGAGAAAGGTAGTTACCGGCAGGAGGATGTCCGCATAGCTCGCCGTGTCCGTCTGGAATTGCTCGAGTACCACGGTGAACAGGTCAGGGCGCGCGAGCCCCTTGAGAACGGCATTCTGGTTGGGTGCCACGGCGGCGGGGTTCGAATTATAAACTACGAGCGCGTGCACTCGCGGCCGGTCGAGCGTGGTTAATGCCTGCCCGAGGGTCGACATGTTGACCAGCCGCGCCTCTCGCCCCAGCGATGATGCCGACTGTAGGTCGGGACGTTCGAGACGCACCTTGTCGACGTGAAAAGCCTGAGACGTGGAGAGCTGAAGCCCGCCGCCCACGTGCTTCCAAGCTCCCGTAAGAGCGGGCAAGTAGGCGATGGTTTGAACGGAAAGGGCGCCGCGCTCGCTCCGTTGAACGCCATAGTTTAAGCGAATCGCGGCCGGCTGCCGGGTGGCGTACTCTCGCGCGAGCAGCGTCACATCTTCCGCCGCGATGCCGGTGAGGGCCTCCACCCGTTCCGGCGGGTACTCCGCCGCGCGCAGCCGGAGCTGCTCGATACCCTCGGTATGGTCCGCGATGTAATCGCGATCCTCCAAGCCTTCGCGCAGAATGACGTGCATCATGCCGAGCGCGAGCGCGGCATCGGTTCCGGGATGAATCGCGAAGTGCCGGTCGGCTAGCTGCGCGGTGCGGTTGCGATGCGGATCGATGACATAAAACCTCGCCCCGTTGCGCCTCGCTTCCACGATGAACGGCCACAAGTGAACGTTGGTGGCCAGAATGTTCGCGCCCCAGGCGATGATGAGCTTCGCGTGGCGGAACTGCTCGGGCTCGGTGCTGTAACGGCGTCCAAGGGCCTCCATCATTCCGGCTATCCCGGCGCTCGAGCAGATGGTGCGATCGAGTCGCGAGGCGCCGAGGCGATGGAAAAACCGGCGGTCCATGCCGCCGCCATTCAGATAGCCCATGTTGCCGCCGTAGCTGTAGGGGAGGATGGCTTCAGAGCCATATTCGCGCGCGACGCGGCTCAGCCCACCGGCGATCTCGTCGAGAGCGTCGTCCCAAGAAATGCGCCGGAACTGGCCCTCGCCTTTAGCTCCCGTGCGCCGGCAAGGATGACGAAGCCGCTCCGGTGAGTACTCCCGATCTAGATACCGCGCCACTTTGCCGCAAAGAAAGCCGCGCGTGATGGGATGATCCGGGTTGCCGCGCAGCCTTGAACCGCGCCCGTCCTCGACATTTACCAGCAGCGAGCAGCAGTCCGGACAATCGAGCGCGCAAACAGAATGGCGAACTTCCGGCAAGAACTAGATTATAGGGCGAAAAGGCCGAATCAGATTTTCCGGCGGCGAGCGAGGAATCCTATGCCCAGCAAACCCGCGCCGAGCAGCACCATGGATGCCGGTTCGGGGACGCTCGCGAGAGAACCCTCGATTGAATCCTTTGTCAATGGCTTAGTTTCGTCCCGATTGCGCTGCGCATCCGCGTTCATGCTCTTAACCCTGAGAGTAGGACGAGACGCGGCCAGAAGAACGTCATCGGATATCCGGGAAAGCGTCGAAGCGCTTGCCGGTAGACTCATCGCAGCGGCCACAACTGCCAGAACAGCGGTTCTCATCAATCCTCCGTTTTTCTTACCGATCGACGACCTTTTAAAAGGTTCTAAACCAAATGCTAGCACAAGGCCGGAACGGGCCCAGAGGGGATAGCGCGGTCGCGAACCATACGCCGGAACAAATCCATCCCGCGATAGTGGCGATCGCTCAACTCGTACTCGATGTGCCGGGTGAGGTAGGCGCGGGCCAAGCTCTCATCGAAGCCGCGCCGGGCGGCTTCCAGGCGGACGATGTCTGCCAGGTGCTCCCTTCCAAAGCGGTAGGATGCGGCGAGTGCGGCTTCCGCGTCTTCGGGAATTCCATTCGGAAAGCCCGACCACGCGGCGTAGACCATGGGAAGGTGCGTCAAGTCGCGCCATTCGCTTCCTAGATCGAGCGTATGGGCGGCGGCCTCAAGATCGAGCCGAAGCGCCGGATCCCCGATGATCAGGGCCGCGTCGCATGTCGCCAGCATGTTTTCCAAATCCGGCCGGTAGGTGAAGGTTTCCGGCTCGACGCCGTAACACTCTTTCAAGACTATCTTCGCGAGCACGGCGGAGGTGCGGGAACTCTTATCGATTGCGAGCGTTCGGATCGCGGAGGGAGGAAGCTTGCTGACGAGCAGAATACTGCGAACCGGACCGTCCGAAGCGATGCCGAAACTCCCGACCAGCTCCAGATTTTGGCGTTCGATTTCCGCCGTGGGGACCAAGCCCACGTCCGCCCGGCAGGCCGCTATCGAATCCGCGCATTCAGAGGGAAGCTCGAAGCGAAGCTCCCGATGCCCGGTCGGGTCACCATTCAAAAGTCCCCAGACCAGCGGCGAGGTGTTGAGGTAACTCACCGCGCTGATGCGCATCAAGACTCGGCGCCGATGGAGGAGCGGTTTCTCGGCAGCGGCTTGTCGCTTTTCCCGTAGTCAGCGGCCGCCTCGCCCGATGAAGAAACATCTTCCGCGCCCGTTTCGAAAAGAATCGCTTTCGCCCGCTTGACCCAATCCTCGTCATCGCAATGCACGGAAACGAGGATGTTGCAATGCTTGATTCTTCCTTCGTACCGGACGGCTTCATATTCCGGCAGCCCCGACCCGACCAGAGCCCCGGTAAGACCGCCCAGGGCGCCACCTGCTCCCACGCCAGCAAGCGCCGCCACAATCGGCCCGGCTGCGAGAAAGGGACCCACGCCAGGAATGGCGAGGGCGCCAATACCGACCAGCCAGCCCAGGGCGCCGCCGAGCACCGCACCTGAAGTCGCGCCTGTCGTCGCTCCCTCGGGAGCTTTGGTGTGCTTCTCGTGACCCAAATCTTTCGAGCCGGCATTCTCAGGAAGGAGCACCGAAACGTCCGTGTGCCGGAACCCTCCCTCGCGGAATGCTGCCAATGCGTGCTCAACTTGAGACTGGCTTTGGTAAAGACCGAAAGCCGCGATGTTTTTCATCTCGTGCTCCTGGCAAGGCTGGGTGCACGGGTGATGCCAAACGAAGCCGTGGATGGAGCGGGGTAGCGTTCTACGGAGCCGACGTCCGACATCACCATGAAAATGGATCCGAGCCGCGACCGTAGGGAGCGGTTGCAGTGGCGTCATAGGATATCGAGCAAAAAAAAGAGTTATCGGTTGCCCTTGTTCCTCTGCCACGTAGCGAATGGCGTCCAGCACATCCTGATCTTTCCACAGCCAGCGGGCGCTTCCATGATGCGCCCAGCGCCTCCAACCCGGGTAGTCAACCTCCGACTCGTTCAAGCGTCGGCGGGCTCATGACTTGAAAGTGTTCATCGCTCTCTCGGGCTTCACGTCAGCTTCGACAACGACATGAACGTGATTCTTCTCACGTGCGCCGCCAACAGGCTCCGGCGGCGGTGGGAACAAAGCTCGCCCAGGGCCCGAAGCACGATGTCGCGGCGACGCTGGTCGAGCAGATAGGGTGGCTGATTCATGCGCCTTTGTTCCGCCATCGCACGGTCGATGTTGGCTTCGAGCACACGAGTTACGGGAAGATTGTGGTGTCGATCCACCGAACGGGCGAGCATACGGCTCTCGGCAATCGGGCCGACTTCCTTACGGTCGCGGCTCGGCCAAAGTTTCCTCTGCGGGAACTTTAGCGAAGCCAACACTTTCGTGTCACGCACCCCGCGGGAGCCGGAGGGATATCCCGCTTTCCGGCCCCCATGTTATTTTGGGGAAAGTGCGTTTTCTCGCATCCTGTTGCATTCCATGAAGAATTTCCCTGTCTTCCCATCTTTCGTTCTCTTAAGTTTGGCGCTGCCCCAACTTACGGCGCAGATTCAGCTCAATTCGACCCCGACGCGAGCCATCGGGCAGGACACCCTATCGCAGATCTCACCCAATCTGGTTGAGGGCCGCGAGTTAAATGCCCCGCAGGGGGTGGCGCTCGATCTGGGACGGAACCCGCC